>JAUCNO010002135.1:0-13991 GCA_032353835.1 Enteromius viviparus
ATAATAAAATATTTACAAAAATGTGAGGGGTGTACTCACTTTTGTGAGATACTGTATATATATATATATATATATAAGTAATTTCTTGCTCGTTGCTCCTTCCATAAGTAATATCATTACTTTTACTGCTTTGGGTGGTTTATGGGGGGGTTTATTAAATTTCTATAATTATGTTAGAGAGGTATGTAATGTAAAAACCTTTTTGTAAAGGTTAGATTTAGGTGTAAGTTGGTGCAGAGCAATAGAAAATAGTCTGTCCAGTCCCCGTAAACCACCAATACCAACGCGTGTGTGTTTTGTGGATGAATTATTTATATATGTTGTTGCTTTCACCAGTCTTTAAAAACAAACAAACAAGGACCTTCTTTTTAAATAGACAAGGCCTATTAACCAAGCCTATGCCACAATATGAAAAACTAAATTATTTGTGAGCGTAACGTCCATTAATGAACACTATCGGTAGGTGTCGCCAGTGAACGCGACGCGGAGCAGTAATGTGAAATGTGATGCTCGCGCGCAACGACACAAGCGTCAGCGCGAGCGCGGCGCTTTAATGCCAAGAGAAACTCCAGAGGCGCAACAGACTGAGCAGCAGAAGAGAAGAGGAGAGACATGAAATGAGAGCGCTATCCTGACCCAAACCTCCGATTCAGAAACTCAAAACCTGTGTTTGCATGCGTTTCATTCAATTTGGCACTCAGAAGACAGATTTAATAGCTTTTATAAAGTTCTCATCAGATTGACTTCAGCACTGAGGATACGCAACAGAATGACGGAACTTTCTACGCGGAAAAGACGCGCTTTGGATGTTTTTGTGTATTCGTGTTTGGTTTCTTTGGCTTATTCCTTTAATATTGAATTACAACAACCCCTGGTCTTCCGAGGACCAGATGCGACGTTTTTTGGATATTCAGTCCTGGAGCACGTCCATGACAGCACACGCTGGTGAGTAACGTTACATACTAAGGGACAGAATTAACTTTTATACAGTCGGTTATGCGTGTTTATAGGTGTTTTAATTGCGAAAGTTAGTATTCGAACTGTACAACGATTTTAAAGGTCTGTGTCTTCAAAGTATTATTGTCTCTGTGGGTGGAAGTTTGTCTCGCGCAACCCAAATTGTCTTTTGGCGCCCCTGGTACAGTAAGACAACGGTCAACTGTCTTAAGACCTTATCAAAACTAAAGCCAAAGTTGTATAATATATAAATCGATAATGAACGATCAGTATTTCGCCTAAAGTTTTGAAGCTACGGAAAGCGCTCGATCTCTCTTCGGTTGCCAAGGTTACCTCCTCAGGTAAACGTCACTTTTCTCGAGCATCAGGTGAAAATAAAGGCGCTGACTAACTTCTAATTGAACTTTTGTGGTCACGGAAAATTCTTAATGATATATGAATAATTAAAACAGTGGTCTAAATGTAAGTTTACTTACACTTAAAGTTTACTTAAAAACAACAACAAAAAAAACACTTTAACCATCTGTTAAAAAAAATCGATAACAGTTCAATCATCACGTTGATGTTGATGGCATTGTACGTCAAATGAAAAGTATCTTAAACGTTTTTAAACAGCTTTATATTAAATAAATCTTAAAAATATATAAAAAAGGACGGTACTCACTTTGTTAAGTGTGTTCCGTCGCTATGGTTACCTCAGGAGAGCTAATTCTAATCTGTTTAGCGCTAATTTAGGTGAGACATTAATAATTTACGTTTTATGTGTGAATGGTCTTTTCTTTGTTTCTTTTATTCAACTTGGATTGGTGTTGGATTGTCACAGTGACTCCAAAAAGCATCTGGACTATTTAATATTAGTTAAAATGTGTATTATTGCGTTTGATAATAAAATAATAAAGAAAGTTGCACATATTTTGGAACTATTTGATCTATTGAAAGACCGTTTCAAACCAAAAGTCACTAGGCAAAAAATAAAACTACAGAGTTAGCCTATTTCTGGGAAAAGATCCTTATGCGTTTGGTTTAATTTTTTGTGTGATCTGATTACAATGTATGATGTGTAGCCCATGCAGTTATTTAGCATTACTCAGTTCACTCTAACAAACGTACAGTGTTATCCCTTGCTATATTGCCATTACATTTTAGACGTGCAAAATATATATATATATATTTGTGTGTGTTTGTGTGTATACACCTATATATTTCAACAGTGCAGATGTTAAGCCTTTCTTCCAAGGGCAGTTTTGAAGTTTAAAGATAAACACTGGCCGGCGCCCAAATCATTGCCTTTGCTTCAGTGGACATGACGTAGTTCTTGCATCACCGAACAGTAGAGCCAAACCATGACAGTATGACAAGGCAGAACCACCTCCAGGCCTAATTCACTTATTAAGCAGCCCTATTATTCACCCATGACACTCGCAGACAAAGCACAGACTTACAAAGAATAGTTTTCTTTTCCATTTTGTAATAACCAAAATCTGTCCCAGGTAACCAATAGTCTGAGGTGTTGTGATATACAGTGACAGTGTGTTTCTCCTAATGTCTGTAGGATTGTGGTTGGGGCTCCCAGAGCAAACTCATCGTTCAGCAGTTCAGTTCATTCCCCCGGGGCCGTATACAAGTGCCGGATCCGAAACAATCCAGAGAAACGCTGCACTGAGATGGACCTCGGCAGAGGTGTGTGTGCATCTCACATCATCTCACAAATATCCACAGTACATAAATCTTACTTCATATAGGCCTAGTATGTTTACAAAAAGCTGTATACTACATAGTAAATCTCAGCTATGTGATTGTTTATATTATCCAAAAATATGACTAATTAATGTCCGGCTTTAAATATAGTATTATTTTAGTATTATACTGATATTAAATAGAAAATCTAAGATGCCCTTATTTGTCATAAAAAAGTAAGTATGTTATTGGCTGGCTCTTTAAGGTTGGAGACATACAGTATACATATGGTGATCTATAATAGAGCAAATCTTAATGACATTATTGCTAGTGTCATTGCAAAATGTGAAAAACGATGTAATCACTTAGCTCTTTTTCTATCCAACTTTACCCACATATGAGATTCAAGAGTTTATTGTCACATGTAGAGTTAACACCACACAATGAAATACTCTGTGAATCCTCTCAGCAGCCTATGGCTTAAAGTCAAGGGCATAAAAATTAAAGACAGAAAGCAGTATGTAGATTACAAATGTGCAATTGCAATGATTTCTGAAATGCAAGAAATAAAATGATTGCATGTATAATGTGTACAGTGTACAGTATAAACAAAGAAAAAAAGTATGTGTGTGTATATATATAACATGGGTGTACATGTGCACAATTTATGCAGAGGTCTGTAGTTTCTGATTTTATTTGCATTGTGTATGCGTGTTCCTGTTTTTGAGTGTTGACAGGTTGGGGTTGACACCTCAGAATCAGTGTAATCTACATAGTATATCTGTGGGGAGATGCAGCAGATGGATGTTGTTCACAAGCCTGATGGCCTATGGTTAAACTGTGTTTTCTTGCTTGTACACTTCTTTAGCATCTGCATAAAGTATATTTACATATGGTGATAAAACCATATACTGTAGCAAATCTTAATGACTTATTGCTTGCATCTTTGCAAAATGTACACTTGATTTGATTTCATAAATTCATACTGCGTTCAGACTGTCAGCCCAAATCCGGTTTTGTTCATATGCGGATGGAATCTGATTTGAATAACTTGACTATCGCAACGGTTAATATCCGATTTGTGTGTCAGAATTTCTTAGAATGTGCGTTGGTTTGTATGGTAATGCCGCTGCGATGATAATACACAACAGCAATACAGTTAACAATACAGATGTTGTCTTACACATGACATGGTGCTGTCATAGCTGCGGTGTGTTATTATATTTCATCTTATGAGGCAGCGTCATAAACGCACGAAGCTGGAATGTGCAGCCGTCTCCGTTGCTTTCAAAACTTAGCGAGGTACGTGTACTGAACGGGGCTTAAAGATCTTTGGAAATTGTAAAAAAGGAGGTGAAAATGTGTTTAAATGTTATCATTATATCCTGTGTGAGTGTCAGATGTGCTTGTGTCATGCCATCTGTGCAGAACTGTTTTACACGGACAGTTGAACCTAAACCAATCTACCACTGAAATCACTCATGGAGGTAAACATGGAATTTAGACTGGTCAATATTTGAAACCTGCCTGCATGAATGTTGTAGCAGCCTTGTTTTGGTCACTTTTAATAACTTTTCTCCCAGTTATAATCAAAAACAGACCTGTTATCATATTCAGTTGTTTTCACACCACCCCTGTTACTCATTTTCAGCAGTGATGGCGTGTTGATTTTTGTTTCCCCTTTTGTAAATATGCATCATACTATGAGCTTGTTCATGTGATGTACAAGTGACAGTCTTAAGTTTTCTTTTTTAAATTATTCATATTACTGTGTGAAATCAGTTTAAATGTCTGTAGTCTGGCTCCTGAGGTATTTTGATAGAGATGATGAATGGTTTGGCTTATATTTTCCGAGCGGCTGTGCCAAGGATCTGATGTGTAGAGATCTCTAGAAGCTCTTTTCTTGTGGTGGAGAGTTGACAGAGGTTTATGTGGTTTTAATGCGCACACTCCTGCTTGTGCTGTGTCTTTCTGACAGAACACACATGAGCAAATGAGGCGTGTCCAGGGGCCACAGCTTTGAGTTTACATGATTCTTATGGGAAAATACTACCCCGGGGGCCCTCTTAGAAATATTAAGGCCTTAAGGCCATGTCTTTTACCAGCTGTTTGGTTTCTCTTTCTGAGAGCATCCATTCCCTGCAGAGAAACCATTGGATACATATCTCCTAAATGTATTCTTCTAAAGAACAAAACTCACCTACGTCTTGAATGGCCTGAGGATGAGTACATTTTCAACAAGTGTCCATTTTTGGGTGAACTATCCCTTTAACTTATGACAATTTCTTCTGTGCAACAAGCACATTCTGCCAAACATGTTCCATGGTAAAAACAATTACATCAGAGTGAGTAAATTATGGCAGAATTTGTCAGTTTTTACTGAACTGTTTCTTTAAACCTTCCGTCTGTTGTCAATTTATGTAGAATGTTTTCTGACTCTTGTGGACTGGGGTCAAATGATATCGCACTACAGACATTTGCTCATCTGCTTGTAGACACAAAACTATTTATCGGTTACGAAATGGTCTTGATCATGATAATTGCAAGCATATTTTGAGCAATTCTTTTGCTGTGTACTGCAGATCCTTTCTTCTATGTTTACAGTCTTCCTTGAAGAGCTTTACTGGCAAAGAGTAATGCATTGTTCTCAGTTGTTATGGGAGGTAATTCTCCACTGTCTAGTATGTTTCTTAGCTTCATTAAATAAGTAATTATGCTATTTCCTTCCAAGCAACACAGAGCCCATTTAAAGCCATATTCATAATGAGGAATTACAATCTGTACTTTTTATTTAAAGTCATAGAGTCATTTGACTGTTGTGGGGTGAGTGTTTATTGCACTGAAGGATGTGCTTTATAGTGTTCTATAAGATCTGTTCCTAAACCTAGTGAGTCGACTACCTAAGCTCCATTCATCATAGGTCCAATATTTTGTCCACTTTCTAAGGCAGCATTGCATGAGTTTCTTAAGGAAAAGCAATTATTTCAGTGGACGAACATGTAAAAAATATGAGAGAAATATACTTCTTATAAATTTACTTACATTAATTCCAAGCTTATTGGGAAAAATGTGCCTGTTGCAACATTTCCACTAAATTAAATGTCCAGTGAGTGGCTCTGAACACACACTCCAGTTAATGTGTATGGGGTAATGTTTTAGTACATCGGTTGTTGTACATATTTCAGCAGTTTGGAAATCAAATGTCTGTTGAGTGGCGTTAAAAAGGATAATGCACTTACTGCATTTGAAAATGATTCGTACTTACCAGCACTAAACCTTTGAGCTATTTTGTGGAGTGTTTTGATGCATGTTTTTTCAATGGACAAGAATGCTTTGCATCTCATGTGCAATGCTGTAACAAGTGAGCTAATGAGCGAGTTTTGCATTGCTAGCTAAGCAGCATGCTCTTGCCCTCAGTTGGTCTGAACTGTTATCGGTTGATCTGATTAGGTTAAACAGTTTTGAATAGATCAACCGTCCATCTTAGTTGAACTTTCTTTCAGTAATCTGTTAACCAACCAGAACAATCCGGCCTCGCGCATGCTCACTACGCACTTCCAGATCTCATCCCACTTCCCATCCCCTCGCTGAGTGGTTCACAACCAGAAGAACGCGACACTCTGGACCCACACAGATGCGAAAGCAAACACGACTGTTATGAAGATGGCTGGGGGGGAACCGGGGTCACTGATTTGATGAGATGTTTATAGCCTAAAGGAACATTCCTCGCGCCTTCTTATTTGAAGTGATGGCCAAGATATTTAAGAAGGGAATTCTCCTCGTGGTTTTTCTGCAGTCCTGACCCCGTGAAATATATCTGTGTTCAATGAGTAGTGTTTTTTGGATGGTGCTATGCTGCTAATTGCGGAAAATATTGTTTCGTTCTTATCCCAAGCAAACTTCATCTTGGTTTTTGACAGTTTGTGTTTCCCTCCTAACTTGAGATCTGGCGTTCGTCGTTGTGTGCTTTGGATGCTTCGCAGCTTTGGGGGCAAAAGCATTAACTTCAAACGGCCCTGAACAAGACGTGATTAGAACCATTTGTTCCACCTTTGACAAGCTGCTGTTTAGGAGGTAAAAGGTTGTTTCCTGATAGACTTTGTGCAATAGCTGCTAAAGAAGCCTGGCTTATTCCTTTTCTTCCTTGTTCATGCTAGTTTCCTGGTTTGTGCCCGACTTACTTATGAACAAGGATAAACAAAACGTTATACTTGAAACTACTGAACAAAAATAATGGGTACAGTAAGATTCTTGGAGGTTTCAATCAGAAAGAGTGCACTAAATTACTAAAAAAGTGACAGTGTAGACATTTATAATGTAACAAAAGATATCTCTCCAAAGAAACCGCATCACAGTTTTTATAAAAACATTAAGCAGCACAATATTGATAATAAGTCATTCTTCTTGAGCAACAAATCAGCAGGATTGTGTGAAACTAAAGAATAGGGTAATGATGCTGAAAATTCAGCTTGTATTCAAAGAAATAAAGGTCCCACATTATATTAAGTGTCTCTAATACCTGTGTACTTCCATAGTAACTAGATGAGTATGTAGGGATGGGCGATAAAAGGATAATGTGATAAGCACGTGATCGATATCAATAAAAAATGTGTTTGATAAAATGTTCTATAATTTTTATTCTTGTCGAAGCTACTGTAGTTTGGTTGCATTAACAAAGGCACTCGATCTCTGGTAACCTACGTAGGGAGTGATACGCTAAAAGCCAATCAAGTAACAGTATCATGTCTCGTGCTGTTCTGCTGGATTCCTCTTCATGAGCAGAAAATGAGTGCCACAGCGAGGAAATTGTAAATAAAAGAGGAAAAGTCAACTCGCCAGTATGGCAGTTTTTTGGGTATTATAAGTCTGACCGTAGTTTATGCAAATTATGCAAGACCATCGTCACCGCCAAGACTGGTAATACCATGAAATTGATGTACTGTACCACCGTAACCGCGCTCACCCTTTGGAGCACAGCCGTATTCAACCAACAACATCTGTAGCTGCAGCACCACACATGCAGCAAACCACCATGGAGAGGTACTTTGCATCAGTGCCTTATGACAAAGAATCTTAACAGTACAAAGATACAACATAGGCAGTGGCAATTATGTTTACTTTTTAATTATTTGAGTTTTCCATGGATGTTGACATTTCTGTCTCAATAACTGAGACAATTACACATGTAACAACCCTCAGAATGGTGTGTGTAAGTACAAATGTGTAACAGGACATTGGTAACAACACTTTTTCATAATGAAAGTACAAATGTGTAACAGGACTAACAGCACTTTTTGGTAAACTTTAAACTTTAAAGTGTTACACTTTATTTTAAACAGATACCTAATTGCTATGGATTTAGCATGTACTTACTCTGATGTTACACAGCAGCGGGCAGTAAATTAGGTTTTACATTTAAATTGTGGTTGGTGTCCAGAATGTTACACTTTATATTAAGTGGGCAGTTCTTGAGGAGTTACCATGTATATACATTGGTATTACAGAGGTGCACCAACTCCACCCACTTAACATATCCCTAAACCTACCCAACTACCATTCTGAGGAGATGTGTGTAGTTACAGAAATATTACAGCTGAAGATATTGTTTAGCAATGTGTACTTACACTGTGGTTACATACTAAATACTCATCTAGTTACTATGTAAGTAGACAGGTATTAGGGACACTTAATATAAAGTGAGACCGAAATGAATTATATTTTGAAACGTCCAATTAGAAAACCACTATTTTACATTTTAAGTATATTTCACAATTTTTCAGCTTTGACTGTTTATTGATAAAATGAATGCAGCCTAGGTGCGCAAAAGAGACTTGTAAAGCCATTAACAAAATCTTAATGGCCCCAATTTATTGAATGGTGTTATATGTGTATTGAAATAATTAAATCTAATAAACAACAAGTTGTTTGTTTGCTAGAGCATTATTTGTTTGAGACTTGTACGGCGTTCCAAATCACTTTTGAGGTTCCAAGACAGCAAAGATGTTGTCTTTGTAGATAAAAGACTGCAAGACGACATGCTAGTTTTTGGGCTGGTGTGAAGATTTTTGGTTATGAATTGATTTAGCCAAATCTGAATGGCATCATAATAGGAATCCCAGTTCACTTGAGAATAATGCATACTTAAGTCTTCATACTGATGCTGTCAGTCTGCTGAGAAAAGAACCAGAGCCAAAGAAAACAGCCGCTGTCTCGGGAGCCATCACTCTTTTTCCTGTGGACAATCACAGTTTGCCCCTCAGAGGGCCGCTGTAGCTCAACGCTCATAGATAAACATTAAAGCCGACCCTTATGCTTAGATAAACTCCCTGCAGGAATAACACGCCTTGCTCGTAAATCCTCCATTTTTTTTTACCATAAAAAACCCAAAATTATCAATAGAATACCTCTAAAATAGATCATGCCAGATTCAAGAAGCTGATATCTCTTGCTTTATATTTTCCAAGGTCACCAATATTAGCCATTTTTAATTCAAAACATTTGAGGTATGAACTGTGGTCATTCATGCTTTTAGTTTTTTCTGCCTTCTACCTTAAATTTTTACTAAGCAGATTGCTGTGTTTCCTTTAAAGGATCGTTAGAAATTATCACTACAGTCTGCTACGATACTTTTACGAAAAGCAGCCCTATTGTCCTTTTGTTTGCAGCTTTTAACACATTTTTATTAGATGTAGTGCTTTATAAATAAATGTGATATGTCTTAACTATACCATGCTACCATACTACTCATGACAGTGGTAGCTTTTGTTATATTGTGGTACTTTTTTGTATAAGGAAATATGCACAAGAAGTAGTCTAGATGTATTTAGGCTTTGATGAAAGTTCAATAACCAGTATTTAAGACACACTAGTACATTGGGTCTTAATTTGGCCAGTAGAAAATCTCTACACTTCTCCACACCAGCAATTGCCCATCAGTATTGTAAACACTGAAGTTCATATTTGCATTTGATACACTGAAGTTTTACTTGCCAGCATTTTGTGTATTTATCTTACCAACACAAAGCAGTATTGTCTGTATTAAGGCATATTATACAGTCTCAAACATTGACCGTCTGACTTTTGTTTCAGGCTGTCTGGTCTTGGAGTGGTTTTATTGTGTTTCCTGTTACAGACAGGGATGTTTATCTCTCTGTTGGCTACAGTAATGTTCCCATTCTGTACTCTAGGAAATAAGCAGAGGGAGTCCTGTGGGAAGACGTGTCAAGGAGACAGGAACGACGAGTGGATGGGGGTCAGTCTGGCTCGACAGGATAAACCCAACGGCAAAATTCTGGTATGTTCCATTTTGAAGCAGAAAATATGTAATCTTTCCAAATTGTGACTCCAAATTCTGATTGGTTAAATTGTTTTTTGAAGCCATGTGGCTTGAAGAGTTTAAGGCTAAGTCATCATCACCATGGTTCCTTTGACAAAAAACAATAGGACTTTTCCATTGGATTCTGGTTTGGAATGGTTGGATTGTATTGGTTTTGCAGAAGATTAACACTGTGGCCAGCAAAACTTTATGCACTGTAAAGTTTCAAGAGTGACATCCGCATTTAAATATGGTAGTATATCCTCTGTGTATACATAGCAGAAGTCACTCTCAAAACTGCCAGGATTGACACCGTTTTAACCATAGCAATGTTTTGGTATATGCTTTTTTTAAAGAAAATGTTAGAAAAGAAACATTCAACAACCAAAGACTGTTAATGTTCTGTGGTTTTTACTAAACAATAACCCCTTTCACACCTTTCATTCAGACTTTACTGGAAAATCATTAGAAAATTGCTGTAAAAAAGATAATGCGTGAATGAGGCCTTTTTAAAAAAATTATTCTGGCAATTACAGAATTTACCGGTGAATGATCCTTTACTGAAAAGAAGGCCTTGGCCTGTGTGAACTCACCTGTAAAGTTGTTCTGGTATTTTTACTGCAATTTACTTGTTTTACTTTGTGAAAGGAGCTACTGTTGACAGAACCGTAGTTTTGTTTATGTTTGGAAGGTTGCTTTACAAAGTGCGCTCTTGCCATGTCCACATGTTATAAGCAATGGTTATTAAACATCTTTGGCTTTGTTGTTAAGTGAAGCAATCCAGTTTCTGAAGTTAATAAAGTAGGCATGTGCAGATTGTGATATTAAGGTATGTGGCTTATTTCCAAGGTATTGAGTTTGGATTGATGTTTATTATTGGCTTGCACTGCTTTTTATTGTAAGATCTGGCATCATTAATGAGTCAAGACATACCTTGTTTTTCCTCTGTGCATGGAATAGAATTTTGAGGTAATCTCCAGAAGTATAAACCTGAAGTTAGTCTGCAAACAAAGTTGCACAACTAAGCTTCTGACAAATCTTTCAGTCCTTTTTCTTTTTTTAATATTCAAGTTGGGGTAACATCACAGACAAACTATATAGTCCCGTTTAATCCCTTTATCAAGACAATAAAAGCCTAAAAAAATCATGTTGTACTAAGGCATTTTATGCTTTAGAAAAAAATGTGAGTATATTAAAAGCTTGTGTTAAACACTGTACAGACCTTATTACAGGCATTTTACCAAGAACCCATTCAAAAAACCTGCTGAGTCTGGGACAGTGGAATTAGAAGTGCAAAAATATAAACTTGTTTCTGGGTTTTAGATCTTATTTTTGCAGCACTTAATATTGCACAGAACGTTTATTTTGAGGAAGTAGATTAGAAAGGAAACCTGTTCAAAGTTTTCATAAAACACAAAGTTGAAAAACTCATTATGCAATTATGACAATTATGATCAAAGTTTGATTTGTATGTGTTAATTTAACGTGCATGAATCCGAGAAGGAAATTGATGCTTTTCTCCAATGAGTGTACAATAGACTTTTATAGTAATAATAGCTGCAAGCATGCTTTATTTGATCTGTTGTTCCACAATTTTTGTTCTTTAATGGCTGTATTTTCAACCATCTCAGCAGTTGTTTAACACAAACCACATCGACTTGTAAAACATGGGCAGAAATGATGAAGCCATCATTGTTACAGAATCTTTCATGACAACCGCATTGTTAAACTCCAGCTGTTCTGTACATCAGGAGAAAGTGTTTGAAGTGAGGGTCATTTTCTCATGATGACAAACTGGAGCTTCAGAATAGACACTTTAACTGGACAAACAAGCCAGCAGCAGTTTTCTGGGTTTCTTCAGGCTTGAATTGTGTCATGGTTTTCTGATTCAAGGTCGAACTCCTTGTTACTTTTCAGCTGCTGTGGGGGTTGAAGCCTTGAGCTTCTCTGGGTTTTGATGGGCGACTTACAGGAAGGCAGGATCAGGGTGGTCTGATCAGTGGCAAGGACACTTATAGAGCTGATATGTTAAAATCAAAGAGTTTGAGGGAGAGATGACATGTTATAGTGGAAACTGTAATGATGGTAATTTGGTTAGAAGATTAGTATTTACGGGTCAGAACCGGAATAAACATATGGGCATCTGGCCATGTGCGAGTGAAATGCCAACACAATCAGGAGGAGTTTGGCAGGAGATGTGGCACACTAATGAGGTGATGTGGCATAGCTCAGGCAATCAGACTTTAGACATGGAACTATTTGTGTTTTATTAGATTTCATCACAGAGGTGACTCTGGGATTTCGATATGTTGATTGCACTCCAAAGACCTGCAAAGCAGCCTATGTTGGCTGTGGGTAAAGACTATAAAGTACAGCAATTCTACCTCACTAAACAGTGAAGGGGGAGTGTTTGTTGTTTGTCGTTTCTCCAATCACAAATGCTGACATGGTGTTATGTTTACGAGGTGCAATGCAATGCATAAAACGACAGTACTGTCATGATAATCAGTAATAGTAACGTCTCGCTTGTAATGTGTTTTATTGTTTTGGTGTCAAAGCGCCGGGATGCGGCATCGTGTTATGGTAATGAAAGTAACATTACCGCCACATGTTTGCAGTATTCGGCCAACCACAATGCGCTGGATAGCTGGGAGTTATTTTTTAAATTGCATTAATATTTCACAAAAATACTATTTTTACAGCGTTTAGAACTGTTGTGGGATTAATGTCTGTGGAAGGCTGTTTTTGACTACATGATTTAAAAAAGAATATTTTAACTCAAAATTTAGACTTTAGACAAAATTGCACAGTTTTAGTTTAGTTTTTTCATAATTCTGACTTTTTTTCTCCATATCTCACATTTTTCACACTTTTTTTTAGAATTATGAGAAACTAAATCCAATTTGTTAGATATAAAAGTTAAAAAAAATAGTGAGGAAAGAAGTCCAAGTTTTCTATGGCGAAAACAACCATAGATTTGCAATAAAAGCTGTGGCTATGCACAACATGATGTATGTGTTTACAGTTTGAGTACATGTCCCACAGCAACAAATAGCAATATTTGAAGAGACTTACATATGTAAGGCATGTACAAGAGCTGTTGTGACGATCTGGTGGCCTTCACTCAGCCAATCAGCTCTCAGCATGAGTAGGAACATGATTAGCCCATGATCAGCGGTGACTCAGAGCCTCTCAAACTCGTTCCTCATTTAGTTGTGCATTACGTGTTTCATTACGTCTGTTTTGTGTGTTTCCCAACACTGGCTGCCAGGGAATAAGTTGGAGTTTGTTCCTTTGGTTGTCATTAGACCGAGGTTGTTTTATTGACGATCAGCTGAGATGGTTATCGAATAAGTTTAGATGCTGCTGCCAACACAGTTGAGCGGATTGCTCTAGGCTCTGACACAGTCAAACAGACCAGCAGTGTTTCTCAACACAACAAACTACTGCCAGATAGTCATCTGACATTATGTGTGAGCGTTCGAATCAATCCGTGTGGCTGTAACATCTTTAACTCAACATTGTTTATCTCAATGGACTGTGTAAGCGCTGCTGTAAGTGGAGAAACAGGAAGCCGAACTGTTTTGGAGGGAATTTGGTTTCTCCACAGTCCTGAGCTCCTCCATGAGGGATTTGAAAAAATAGGGAAAGGAAAGTTTGGGGCATATGATTATGGGACTGTATTAATGAGCAAAACAGAAAGGGTTTGGGTTGGTTGCTTGATCTTTTCCGTATTTCTTCCTTGACTTAATTAAAGTTGAATTCGGTCTTGTGCGCCTCTGTTTCATCAATGGTGTTTGCTGAGACTAGTACCATGATTTCTATTCCTCATACAAACACGTGAACCAATGTATTATAGTTTGTTGTGTAAACAGTTTGTGCTACGGGAATGAGTATTAATGAGTATCTAACTGAGTGTAGTGATGTCATTGCAATATTTACATATCGAATTACAATTGGGTTATTGTGACGTTCTGCCCTGTCTGTCCTGTCTCCCCCGTGTCTTTGTGTATTTTGGTTTAGTCCTGTCTGTTTTGGTTTT
>JAUCNO010002136.1:0-13986 GCA_032353835.1 Enteromius viviparus
CGATCTCCCGCACCTGTTTTATGCCAGGATCATGACGTCACTGCGGGTGACGTCCCGATCACTCATTGGACAGATTAAACAAGCAGATTCAGAGCGTGGTCACGCCGAGGCGTTCCCAAAGCGTTTCAGGATGCAGTGTGAGTTCCTGAAAAAGGAACATTGTGTTCATGAGGATACTTACAAAGACTTACATTGACACACATAGTATAAGTGGGTTTATTTAAATTGTCCAATTTCAATAAAGTGCAAAAAAATGATATACTTTTCATTTTGTCCATACAATATATATCATCATTTAGCACAGCTCTAATCCTCTTCACTAATATTGTCTGCGTCTCAATCAGTTCAGACAGATGCAATATACACTGGCTGGAAACAAAACAAATGTTCTCTTTCAAGCCAATCTATAAGTATATAAGAATTTTCTATTAAGTACAAATTATAGCCTTGTTTTTAACAGATGATTATGTGGAATGAAGGTAAATTATGTGAAAAATAATGTGTTTTTAAAAAAACAAAAGCATGAACACGTTTAACTGCACCCTATAAACACACACAAAACAGCCCTTTAATAAACACGTGTGTTATGTGTTGTGTATCATATGTTCAGATCATATGTGAATACCTGACACCAGGCCGTGTATCTGTAGTCTTCAAACGTTTCCTGCCTGAAGATGTGTGACTCTTCACAGACTCACTGCTGGACTCTGATCTCTTCTGATGAACCGACCTGAAACAGAGACAGAGTAAAGTTCATCCTTTATCAAGATTAAACTCACGTTAAACAGCACTTATAATCATTTCAATACACAGATAAATAACATTTGAGAGTAGTGCGCTGCAGTGTGGTCACATGAGCATCAGTGAACATTAGTTCAGTTCAGCTGCTGAGGCTGTAATCTTACTAATAAATGTGTTACATCAGGTTTTTACAAAGACATACAAGTGGAAAATGTGATATATTTCTGTTTACACTAGAATAGCAGTATTTTCTGAGCCCCAGTCTGACGATTAATATTTACTGCTCGATCTAATCCTTGTGTAAAATGATATGTGATATATCTTTAATATTTGACCATTTCTTTAAGACAGAAAGGCCATATTTAAATAAATACGTGGACATGTAAACGTGTAAAATCAGAGAATGTCTGAGCTTTTATTTTGAAACAGTGATGTATTCTCCTGTGTTTGCTCAGATTTATGAACGATATATCTTATAAATCTGAAGAAATGGTGCACACTGTGTTCCCAGAGTAACTTTATAGTAAACCCAGACTCACTACAACATGCAGAGATGAAGTTTGAGACGCTGCTCATGTAAATGATAACAGCTGGTGTGTAACTGCTGTGAAGAGAGCCGCTGAGTGACGCACAAACTTCAGGAGAACTTTTATACAATTAAACACCACAAAGATTTCTACTTTGATCACATCAAGCCTACTTTTATGAAACATTTGAGTGTTCAAATATAATATTTAAACATTTAAAAACACAGGTCTAATAAAGTACCATAATGTGCTCATATAAAATCTCATGGATGTTTATTTGAGTGGTGTTTTTCACTGGGACACTGACAGAAACAGCGGTTTACATCTGTGTGTGATTTATTTACATCTAGATTTATTTTGATTATATATAAACAAACATATTTAAAATAAAATATATTCAAGTTAAACAGATTTAAATGTAGTACATAAATCCACTTAAATATTTAATAATAGCATATACTATTATATTTTTATAATTATTTATATTATAATAACATTATATCATATTTAATAATTAGGTAAATTGCAAGGATGCACAGAAATGAAAATTCTGGATGTAATTGGCAGAAAACCGAAAATGAATTATAATTATTATTTATTATTTTTTTCACATAATATAAAGTAATTTTATACGACTTTTTAATTCAACTCACGTTTAATGATACCAAGATAAAAATAAATTAATTAATTAAAACAAAAACATAAATCAATAAAATAACCACACATTTAAGTGTTTGAAAGTAACTAAACCAGACAGAATTTACTTTAATATTAGTAACACTTTATAACAGGCCTGATTAGTTAACATTAGTTAGCTACACTAGTTAACATGAACTTAAGTGAACTGTGTTTGTCAAAGTACCTGAATCCTGGAGAATAATCTTCATCTCCAGATGTTTGAGTTTGGTCCATGATGGATCTGATCGGTTTGATCTCCACTGACTCTAGATGAAAGAGACGAGCACAAAGCTAAGCTCATCAAGAAGCTAGTCTTCATCAGCCTTGTTTAGGAATCAAGTTGTTTTCTGTCAATGACTGAGACTCTCGATGATCAGCCGCTACAATTAATAATCAATAACAGGAAACTAGATGCTGACAATAATCAATTGTGTTTGATAAAGTGAAGTGTGACATCATCAAACAGCATGACGGACTGTTTTTGTGACGTACAGTTAAAAATCCTGAAGAACACGTCATCGAGTCTCGCGCGCTCTTACATCACACATAATAATGTCATATTTGAGCTGAATAAGAGCTGGAGAAATACATTACCAGCTGTTCTTGCTCAGACACATAAGGTTTGAGACTCGGAAACACAAAAGAATCACAAAACACACAACTAACTTCTTCATTTGCTTTCGGGTGAAAATATCATACGTTACCGGTTCACTTTCCCATCAGACAACTGCTCACCAATTCCTGCAGAAGCATACGTCTCAATAAACACTTCAAGAAATTCCATCTTTTTAAAATGGGGATTACTTTCACTTTCGTTGATGACGATGGTGGTGCATTATGGGTTGCCAGATCTCAGAAAAAAGTTCCTCATCCCGAGTTTGTCATGCATAATGCAATTTATAGTGTAGAGGAAATTAAAGGGCAGTTACTCAGTATATTAATCATCATTATATTGATGCTGCCATATCCTTCATATTAATATTGACATTAATTCTCACATTATTGCAGTAGAAATGCCATATATGTATATTAGACAGATATAGATAGAAGTGTGTAATTTCTATATCATAACTGGAAGAGTAATTGTGTTTCTATTTTCTCTCAAAGGTCACAGAGTTGCGGTACGAGGACAGACTCACCTCTTCCTTCTCGTCTAGATTGATTGTTGATTTACCATAATAGACGGTAATAGATAGCAATCAGTCCATTCAGTGATTGTTGCAGCTCTGTGCAGGACTGAAATAAAATGTACTTAAATGTGTTTTGCTCTTTGTTATCATTAAAATTACAAATTAAAGTAAAGTATTGATTGTGAACAATAATTTGTTTATGTCATGCCGTAGTCATTCCCTTTGTAAGTTGATCTGTTCCATGTGCTTTTCTGCTTTGTTTTCATTCCGTCCCCCCATGTGTCCTGTTCATTTGTAACCCCGCCCTTGTAATTAGTGTTTGATCCCCAGCCAGCTGTGTCTTTCCAGGTGTCCCATATTATGTCATTGATTAGTCTGTGTATTTATGTCACACCCTTTCTCTAGCGTCGATTGTCAAAGTAATGTCCTTTTGTGGTTTGTCTGCACTGACTTCAGCATTTTTGTTCAGCGGTCTTTGTTTCCTTGTTTTGTTTAATAAACATTCACATTTTGATTTAAGTCTGCCTCCGAGTTCCACTGTTGTGCTGAGAAGCGAAGTACCAACAGCGCGGAAACATTACGGGACAATTGAGATGGCATTCTCTGCTGAACCCAGTGCGCTCGTTCGCCGTAACCCACTGTTCTTTCATACCGCCAACTAGCCAAACGGTCGGTTCTCGGGGACTCCGTCCTCTCCGCTGTGTTCTTTAACACTGCCTAACAGTTCAGCCCAGTGGAGCTCCTGGATGTAAGGGATTTGAATTGGAGGTCGGCTGTGTTTTTATGCTTTATGACGGTCCGTGCCCAGATAGGAGGATCGCCGTGATCTTCCACAATGCCATGTGAGAGCAACTCCATTCATGAACCGTCTGCATGATCCGCCACCAGGAATACTCACATCTCTGTGGACTCTACTCCGCATCAGCCGGGTCTCAGCCGCAAATCACACAATAATAACGTAACTTAACTAGGCTGGAGTAAAACCTCCTTTTCCAGTATCTTCTTGTTCTTGATGGGCTCTCATATTCTGAACCAGGGGCAGTGTATTTTCTTTTCCTTCCATCCATGCCTCTCTTCTTCTGGAACAGAGCCCTCGATCAATGTCGGTACGGTAGGTAGTACCACTTTGATGCTGCTGTTTGCAACATAGTTCCAAATTTAAGTTCTCTCACATTAGAATTATAATACTAAATTTAGGTGTTTTTAGTTACCTTAATTTAGAGACTTGATTATTCTAGATATGTTAAATTTTCATTTGTCCGTTCATTGAAGCCCCGTTATGTCTAAGTCCGGCGTCCCATCTTAAAATATACTGCCGCTAGTTCTAATAATTATTCAGAGATTAGGGACGAATATTATCCCGTTTGCCAGCCGCTACCTGCTTGCTGAGTTATTTGACGCCAATACCTTTGGAATGACATCAGATATGACAGTGAAAGAACAATATCTTCACCAAAAAATGACCCACAATGTACAGTTCTCCTGGAAGACCTTTTTCTTAAGGAACAGGTGTGAATGCAAGAGATAGTGAGTCGGAGAAGGGAGGGGGGTCATAAAAGTGGGCTCTGAGATTTAGGGTGGTTTGATTTCGGTCCTGAGGGTTGAAGTCTGTTGTCTTTGAAGAGGTTTTATTGCACCCTATCTGCCAGTGGAAGAGATACAATTTTTTATCCAATTTTTCCAATTCTTACACATTGATATAATTTTATTTATCTGATTAATATATAATTAAATAATAAAACAATAAACCAATTGGTAGTCATTATTATTTTACAAACATATTTTAAAGAGCAGTCACACTATTGCAATCATACAATTTTTATTAGAATTAGAATGTCTTCATTGTCACTGTACACATATACAATGATCATTATACACATGTACAATGAGATTAAGAGCATCTTCCTGTTCAGTGCAAACATGTAAGACGTATATTTACAGTACTGTACCAATAAATAGGTTACGGTAGATAACAATAGGAAACAAATATAGGGGATGGGGAATATTTCCACTGTAAATATTTAAAGTGGAATTGCACAACAATTGTAAAAGCTATTTAGCTCCTCTTCCAGCGGGGAACCCAGTCCTATTGTTGCATCACAGTCTCTGTATTTAGTGATGTAACGAATGCCCTGCCACACCCCTCGTGTATTGCTGCTGGACGGATGGGACTCTAGTCTCCTCTTGTAGTCCGTCTTAACGGTTTTCGAAGCATGCCTGTAGTCTGGAGAGTGCATTTTTAGATTGTTACAGTTTTTGTAGTGGGCCTGGTGCTGTGTCTGAGGGGGGTGTAGGCTGGAGAGAGCAGGAGGGAGAAATTGTCTGACTGGCTGAGGTGGGGAAGGGGTATGGCTCTATAACCCAGCTTGACGTTGGAATAAACATGATCCAGAGTGTTCTCTCCTCTAGTTCTCTTCTCTGGTCCACTTCACATGCTGATGAATTTTGGGAGTACAGTTTTTAGATAGGGTTTATTAAAGTCTCCTGCAATTATAAAAACACCCTCAGGGTGTGCCCGCTGCTGTTCGTTTACAGTGTTCAGCAGGAGAGCGAGAGCAATTTTTACGTTGGCATCGGGCGGGATGTACACAGTTTTTTTTAACACTGAAGAAGCATTATTGTAATTATGTAATTTATTTGATATAATTAAAAGAAAATATAAATACTTTGGAAATTATTATAATTGTTATTATTATTATTACCACTATTATTATTTTTATTGAACACTGACTTGTAAAATTGCAATCGTAAAATTATATTGTGGCATTTTTTAAAGTAATAAAATTAATATTTAGAAATTATTATTTTTGTTTTTATTTTGTGTATGTTATGTAGCCTATCAGTTTACTGTAGTTTTTTCCCCCATGTCTCCCTGATTTGATTTCCACATTTGATTTTCATTTCCTGTTGTATATGTAATTATTATTTAATTGGTCTCCAACCGAGTTCCCAGCTGTCGTGAGTTCTCTCCTTGTTATGTCTTGTATTTAGGACATGTGCCGATGTAAGAACCGTTCATTTACATGTACACATTTGGCTGTAAGTAAAACAAAACAATGCGTTACCGGGTATATGACATAAAAATGTATTATATAAAAATATATTATTGTCACGCTCAGACAAGGAATGCAATAGAGGTTAGTTCAAAAGTAAGATATTTATTGAAGTCAAACAAGAATATGAGTCATCTGCGATCTTTTCAACAGGCGCAGTGCAAAACTTGAAAGGAACAGAACTACGGAACATCGCTGGTAAGTCTTTTAAAGGGTGTCTTCAGGTAAGTGCATAACTTCGTTAGTGCCTCAAACAGGTGCAGTTCAACAGGTAAGTAGCAGGTAAGGATTTTCACATTACTAGTCTTTGATTGTCCCAAGGTCCTTTCCAGCCACAGCACACGAAAGTTCAACCTTGAGCTCAGCCGTCGAGGAACTGGCTGAGCGATCTCTTAAAGGGCAACGCTGATTGCGTTCAGGTGCTAAAACTCAGGTGACCTGGATCGGGCTGATTGGGACTGGGTGATGTCTGTGGCTACTGATCTGGGGACAGGTGTTGCTGATGGTGTGACAATTTTATATATATATATATACATATAATATATCTGTGCTATCCGCTAGCAAATTTTAGCTATTTTTTTTGCAAACGTTTCTATACAGAACATCACAGTAAACACAAACACAAGACTGTATATACATATATACACTATACATATAGTGACATTTTTTCATAAAAATCCTTATTAAGGGGCAAAGATTACTTACATTTATGAGTTACATTATGCTTGCTCGAGTGAGGGGTAAGGGGTAGAATTGGGATTTTTTTCAGAGCAGTCACATTATTGCAATCATAAATTTTTTTATGGATTACAAACTGTAAAATAAAATATTTCGGAACTATTATTATTAAAGTGCCCCTATAATTGCTTTTTCAAACATGATCGTTCATGCAGTGTGTCATGTAGCTATATGTTAACATAAACTATCTGGAAAGTTGTGGCGAGTCGCCAGCAATTTGAATTTTTCTGTTACTGCCACACGTCACAAAGTAACATATTTTGCATAATGTCCACCCACGTTCTATGCCGCGAACAGCTTGCCCCACCCACAAACAGTACAATCTCCACATCGATTACAACAAGTGAAGAAGCTGTTTCCTGTGAGAGTTAATTTGTTTTATATGCTCTTCTGAAAGATGAATCTACAAAGAATGGGTGATTAACATTAATTTTTTTCAACAACACCTCAGCAGTACAGTCTCTTATTGTGTTCACGTCATTTTACTGATGACTGCTTTTCCAACGACATGAGGGAGAGTAATTAATGAACTAACCATTTAAATGTATGTCATGCAGCAGTCACTTATTTATTTACATTTACCAATCTCATCTGGTCACCCTACTCTGCATGGCTGAAATAGTGCTGGAGCTAGAGTGAGAGCGGCCTGAGAGACCGAGAGATCTCATGAGATGTCCGTTTTTTGATTTAACATACGCTATTGGGTTTTATCAAGATTAATAAATCGCATACAATCTCTCTTCAGTGACTCATCAACACAGTTTCACTGATGATCTAAAACCAACATGAAACCCAGGACAGAGCGTCTGAGTGAATGTGGTCTGGACTGTGTGGATGAGACTCATTGTGTTTCTGGAGACGCTGAAGAAGGACACAAACACAAACTCTCCTGTTCTCCTGATGATGATGGGCTTCACAGAGACAGCAGTCCGTATCTTATTGTGTCTGAATGAGTATCTTTCAGGAGAGCAGAACCAATTCCAGAACTGATCATTATATCCAAACACACACTCTCCACTCAATCTCCCAGTAACAGCGTTCACACACACTCTCTCCACACAACACCTGACACTCATCAGATCTGTCTGGATGATCAGGATACTGCTGGACTGTGTCAGTGTAAGTAATCTCTGTGTTGTTCTGAGACAGAAGGAGACGTTTATTCACTGTGTTTAGATCCAGAGAGAGATGAAGAGAATCTGAAGAAGATAAAACACACCAGAATCAGTCATGAATGAACACACACTCACTATTTGATCATATTTAATATTAATGTGTTTATTTCTTGTTTTTAGGACACATTTAATTGATAACTGTCTTCATCAGTTGATCACGGGCCACCTTTTAATTGGTCCATCATGCTCACGCGCAGTGAAGGCGGGGTCTCTGTATCTGCAGGAGGAACACAGCAGCTAATGAGGTGAGTACAGTATTAAGATCCATATATTGAAAATAGGTCTTGTCTATATGCCTTATTACATTAAGAGTAAGTATTTGGTAAGTTTTGGAAGGACTGACATCAATGATTAAATCAATGCTAATGCCCTGAATTCACGTTGTGATTGAGAGGATTAATCATATTTATTTACAGAATTTACAGGCTTTTTTGGTAAAAAAAAAATTAACTAATAAATAAATTAAACGAAAATAATAAAGAGAATGTGGCATAGGTGTGATAGAAATTCAGATAATCGGTTCGTTTGAAAAGCTAATCTATGCTAACACATAACATGCCACGTGAGCGATTCATATGCATTCAAAAGCGCAAAAATAACATGATAGAAATGAATCTGCATGTGTTGATTTCTGCACGCAAGACATGGGCTTGGGCTTGGGGGTCGAACTGGCGAGAGAGGGCGTCAGCCTTCCCGTTCTTGGAGCCAGGACGGTAGGTGATGTGGAAGTTAAAGCGGGTGAAGAACAAGGCCCGGCGTGCTTGGCGAGAGTTCAATCGTTTGGCGCTGTGAATGTACTCGAGGTTCCGGTGGTCGTAAGCACCAGAAATGGTTGTTTGGACCCCTCGAGCCAGTGGCGCCATTCCTCCAGGGCTGCCTTCATGGCTAGAAGTTCTCGGTCGCCCACATCGTAGTTCTGCTCGGCCTGGGTGAGCTTACGGGAATAGAAGGTGCGAGGGTGTAATTTGGAGGGCAGCCCCTGACGCTGGGATAGCACTGCCCCGATGCCTGTGCTGGAGGTGTCCACCTCGACGACGAATTCTCTTTCTGGGTCTGGGTGTCTGAGGATGGGGGCCGAGGTGAACCGGGCCTTGAGGTCGGTAAAAGCTTGTTCGCTCGTTGTACTCCAGTGCAAGATGGTGGGTCCCTTTTTCGTCATGGAGGTGAGTGGAGAGGCCACTTGGATAAAGTTCCTTATGAAGCGTCGGTAAAAGTTGGTGAACCCCATGAACCACTGTAGATCTTTTATAGTGCGAGGACGGGGCCAGTTCAGAACCGCTGAGACCTTGCCTGCTTCCATGGCGACCCCCTCGTGGCTGATGATATTACCGAGGAAGGACACTTTAGTCTGGTGGAACTCGCACTTGGTAGCCTTGGCATACAGGTGGTGCTGGATGAGAAATCACTACCATAACTTAGGCTATATTTTTATACTACTTTCTTTGACTGCAGAAAAAAACTCAACTATTTCATTCGCAGTCTTAACTCTTATTTAAAAGAACAATCAAGAAAAATATTGCAAAATTAATAATAATATTAGATGAACGCATCTTCACTGCGACCCTTACAAAACCTGCTTCTTGAATCCTAAGATTATAATCTAAAGACACCACACTGGTTTTTCTGCTGACTGAACACAGCGACTGAGCTCTGGAACAGACCTGGCCCAACTCAGAGCAATCAGCTGCCAAGACCACATTCCCTTCATAATCCACCTGACCATTCATCTGAAGTTTTTTTTTAGTTATAATGCATTAAAGAATAATCATTAGATTTTTTTACATTCGCCCTGTGTCCTGTAAATGAGAAAAAACATTTCCATTGGAGTTTTTGCGAAATTGACACAATTTTTAATTATTTCAATTAGTGAATTGCTTACACGTGTGTGCATCACGTCTTTTCTGTGATTTATTAAACAGAACATTCTGGCTCTGGATCATTCTTGGGATCACTAGATGAGGGCTTAACTAACACATTTTTATCAAAACCTCAAATTCGATCAATTTTTTAAACTTTTGTCTGTAAGTGGATATTCGACCGTGCACATTCAGATTTTGCCAGTGTGGGTCGTAAATGTAATGACCAAAGCTTTGTAAAAGATTCAGCGCTGTTTCGCGAAAGAGTCAATCCTAAATAACAAACCAGAACAGAGAGAATGCACTTGTTCTAACAAGTCTGACCTTCATTCTTCAGATTCTCATGTCTCTAGTTGAAAACTAGTTTCAACCCATTCTGTAAAAAGAGCCTTTCAGAGCTGTACAACACTACAGTTCTGACAAAGAAGAACGATCTACACATATTATCTGAAGTGAGTGCTTCATCTTTCTTCTTGTTTTTCTTGTTACTGGTGTTTATCTGAGACTTAGATAATATGAAGTAATTGTGATATTATTTAAACTCAACAGAGAAGTGTTTCTGTGTGCAGCTTTCTGTGAACCCCTTACATTCTCATACTGTTGTCACAGAGTGTGTTTTTGAGTTTTTTTCTTTATTTCAGTATTTCTTAACTCTTTAAAGAGAAACTATCAATCCTAGCTTCATGCTGTCTGCAGACAGTTTTGATTAAATACAAAAGTTGGTTGTCACTCCCTACCTGCTACTAACAAAGGAAAAACTAGGTTTAAGTCACAAGTTTACCTGCCTCCTTACAATCAAAGTTAAATAAGACAAAGTGAAGCAGTGCTTTACGCTCATTACAAACATCGTTCAGTAACAGGTGTTCTAGTATTTCAAAAGTGTTCAGAGATGACAAGCAAATACAAATTCAAGTTAACGAATAGCCAACGAAAACAGACTAAATGCAGAAACAAAAACACGGTTGACACGTATGCTGACATTTCTTAGGCTATAGCACACAATTATATTGTTTATATGTGTCTTATATATCTGTATTTTAATACTTAATACTGTACTTGACTACTTACTTTTGATACTCAATTTCAACCCATTATTATTGCCTCATCATCACATGTAGCCTATTTAATTTGTACTAAAAGCTATTGTTCACTTATCTTAATTACAAAACATACATAAATCAGTAAAATCTTTAGCTTATAATTAAAAATAATCATTACTGACAGCACTAGTTAAAACATTTTGAAATGTGTGATATAGTATAGAATAGTATTTTCCTATATTTTGTTATTGTTGATTTACTGAAAATAATAGGCTGTTGAAATGACTTCATCTCCTGAAAACAGCCCATCTCACTGGTTGGCACTCCAGCATCAGACTGACTCTATGTGTTTTATGTCTGTTGTCATTCATGGACTCATGTCAATGAACTCTTGTCTCCGCCCCCTTGTCTGTTACTATATGTCTCCGCCCATCTCATGTGTTGCCTTGGTGTTTCATTCCTGTCTCCGCCCCACTGTCTAATTATCAGGTGCATTTAAACCCCGGTTCATGGTACTGTCCGGTTAGGAGGTTTCCCTTTTCGCGTTTTCTTGTTTTCTCATAGTGAATGTTTATCCGGATTTCTGTAAACGACTTTGCCTGTCATTATCGCTTTGCCCCTGGATACAGTTCGCTCCTAGATTGACTGGCTGGCTGTTTCCCGTGCTTGGCTAATAAATACAGCTTGCATTTGAATTCGCATGACTCCTCGTCTCCATGAATCATAACACAGTCATTTATCTCCAAGAGAAAATGATTAATTTAATTATGTTTATGAACAGTACAGAGTTGACATAAAACGTTGTATACACGATTTGTGTCCAGGATATATCCAGTGTCATCAGAACACAGGAAAGTAAAATAAAAAAGTTAATGATTGACATGAGAGTAAGATATTATTTTAGTGCGGCAGCAACATACTCCTTCTCCGGTGTCACGGTGTCATCTGTGTTGTGACTCAGCAACGCTATAATAACTCGGTATAACTGCACAGAATCATAGTGAAAACACCAATGCTTTTCACACCACATCATTTTAATAATTTATTCTGTTATATTTCTGTTATATCTATATACCAAATTACCTTACATTATCCAGATTGTCACAAGATCTATTTCATTATTTGTGATTTAATTTAATAATTATTTTACTATGTTTATTGTTTTATTTTCATTATTAGATTTCTATTACATTTACTGATTTTTTTCTGCTTATTTTTTATACAGTGGATTGTTGTGTTATAGTAAGAACAGGGTTTATATATAAATCATGAGTATTATTAACATATTCTACATATTACATATAACATATTAACATGTTCTACTGTTTGTAGTGTTTAAATTCTTAAAAACCTTCAAATTCAGTTGCACAAAGGAAAAAGTTTTAGTTAAGGCCAGACGTTTAATAAGACAATTCATATTTAATGTGATTAAAATGTAATAAAAATAAGCTTCCTTTCTGTTTTTTTTTTTTTTACAGTAAATACATTTAATTAACTTTTATCTAAAAAACACAACTGTATACTGTACACTGTGCAATCTCTTTCTTAAATTGTACTTACATGTACATTTTGTTGTTTATGAGAGAGAATTTCTGTCAGAGTCTGATGACTCATCTGAACAGCTGTGATTGGTCAGTGCATTCCTAAGCTCAACAGAATTGTGAACCATTGATTAAAATATGCAACATTGGTAAAATCAACTCAAGATCTTAAATTAATGCTGTAATTAATACTTTTTTGCAAATATATTTCTTAGTGTGGCTGTTAAGGGGTTAAAATAGATGCAATATTACTCCAGTCTTCAGTGTCAAATGATCCTTCCATTTTTTTTTATTGTAAATATTTTCTTTTATTTTGGTTTGGTGGTTGTTCTGTTCTCTTGTGCTTTGCCTTGGTCTTGTGTAATAGAACGGAATAAAAGGGGAAAAACCTGCCAAGACCTGTGTCTTCCCAGCAGCCAGTTTAGTTTTACTTTTTGGTTTTGAAAAGCTTGTTATCTTTGTTGTTTACCTCATGTTATTCTATGGAGGCTTTTAGTCATTAATTAATTTTTATTTGATTTCATAGGGTGTACTCACACTAGGCAGTTTGAACCACTAAAGTGCGGATCGTTTGAGTAGCGTGAGCGCTCCGAATCGTGACCGGGAGCGGTTTGTTTAGCCGTCCCTGTTGTGCCAGAGCACGGTTCAGTTGGACACGGGCATGGTTTGCATGTAACGTGAGCACTAACCGTGCTGGAGCACAGAACAGGATGTGTGTTTTTGCAACGCTCCAATACCAACAAAAGTGATAGACCTGTTTAACAATTGGCTGTGAGAGGACTGTGGACCACCACGGACCAAACGATTAATTCTAGCAGCTTTCTGACAGATTTGGTCAAAAAAATTATGAACCACAGAAAGAGACTGAGCTAAACTATGCTGAATTATGGATTACTGTTTGGAAAAACAGGAACAGAAAATCTGAGAGAGAGAGAGCTTCTTAGAAGAGCTGCTGGAGCATGTGATCTGGTGTAAGAATTATTAAAAATAAAACTATAGATACTGAAGTTAACTAAATGTGTGGATATTTAACTGTGTTGTGTTCATATGCTTTAAATGCACAGAGTGGACCAAAGTTCAGTTGCTATGGTAAAATCATGAAAAGGTGTTGTGGATATCAAATGTTACCTAAAAATACCAATGTGTCACGAATGAGCTGAAGAGAAGCGTATGGATCCACTTGCAACATTTATTGATTCACACACGCACACACACACACACACACAGAGTAAAGTCACAGGCAACAAAAGTCGACAATGGCAAACAGGGCATAAGAGACAAAGGCAATAGAATAATCCAGAGTACATTGTCTCTTCCTGGTAGAAAGTGTAAGAAACTTTAGAGCTGCTGTCCAACAACATTTCAGAGGAAGAAAAAGTTAGATGTACGCACTCTATAACAGACTCATTAATGGAGAAGTTCACTTTCAAAAAATCTTTTGCTGATAATTTACTCACCACCATGTCATCCAAGATGTCCATGTCTTTCTTTCTTCAGTCGAAAAGAA
>JAUCNO010002137.1:0-13980 GCA_032353835.1 Enteromius viviparus
GTTTAACGGCGGGGTTATGTTTAGGTAATTCGTACAAATTCATACAAATTGCCATCTTGTAAATACAGACGACTTAGAATAAGTCGTATGAATTCGTACGAGTGAGGTGGTACAAATTTGTACGAATTAGCCACCTCGTAAAATACGTACGAATTGCCGTGAGATCAGGTTGGGAAATCACGCATTTAGCACACATCAAAAAACAAGCCAAAACGTCTAGGTTACTATCGTAACCCACGTTCCCTAAAGGAGGGAAAGGAGACGTTACATATGGGGTCTCTCATGCGAGATCCCATATGTAACGTCGAAGTGATTCGACTGAAAGAGTAACTGAGGGCAACATGCACAAGCTTGGCTGATTAAAAACAAAAAAGAAACACAAAACATTTTCAAAATAAAAGACTTTAAGTCTAACAAAGATTTTTTTTAGAATCAGGTGCTAGGATTTATTTATTTAATAAAAAAAAATTGAATGAACTAATTGTACTTGTATGAAGAAATAAGTTTTAAAACATTTTAGACTGTTAAGATTTTTTTAATAAGTCGCAAATAGTCAGTTTATTTAATTTATTTATTTAGCAAAATTCACATTATTATTATTTTTTATTTAATTTATTAAAATAAAGTATTTCAATACTTTTATATATTTGTATAGGTCTAGTTTTTAATATGACAATCATGACAATATGTTTTTACATTACTCTAATGATAATTCAGCCATATTCTTGTTAACTAAAACAAAAAATATACATATTTTTGTTAAACATAGGCATCACCAAAGTCGACTGATTTACCACAGTTTTTCTTTTTTGCCATTTCCATATATTTACAATACTTCAATGCAAATTTCTGCGTCCTATTCTCTTATTCACCCACACTTTAATTTCTAAAGCACTCCAGAATGGCACTGTGATCACAAATTGCCCTGCAAAAAAAAAAAAAAAATCCTTTTTCCGTTATTCCAACTCTGATTTGCATAATTCCTTTAGTGCTGAACAATGCATGCGCAAATAAACACCGTTATCGGTCGGTTCTTCGCAAAATTCCTCCCTGAATCTTGAAAAGTTGGAATGTTTGTCTTGAATTATTCCTCTCCGCAGACATTTCCCTTGTAAGCCTGATCTTTTAATAACAATAAACATTATTATATATTCATGACCGTCTGTTTTGTTTCCCGCACAGCAGCAGAAACAAACGTCTCTCTCTCTCTCTCACACACACACACACAAAGTCTGATCTTCATCCGTGGTTAACACGCAGCATAATTACACCATTCGGTGCTTAATGAATGGATTAAATGTGGAAGCACTCTTCGGATACATGGGGGCTCCTTTTCCGTGTCCTACAGGGTCACATGAGCACACCCAAACAGCTCTTCACACTGACAGCGTTTTCTAAAGAGTCCATTATTGGACTGGACCTATTCATTAGCGGGGGAGAGACGGGCTCGTCTGCAGCAGGCAGACAGGTGGGTCGACAGACAGACGCAGAGAAGGTGAATATGCTGAATATTGTTGGAGACAGCTGGCTGATGGACTGATAATGACCCGAGTGCGTCTCAGTCGAGCTTTTTCTCTGTCGCTGTATTTTGGCCCATCACTCCTCACTGGGGTGCAGGAAAAACATGCATCATTTCAGCAGAAAGTCTCAATTAAAAAGAGGAAATTAAATTTAAAAAAGAGACCATTAAGATTATTTTTATGGCCATTAAGCACATTTCAACCCAAAATTAAAAACTAATGGATGTATTATGGTGAATTAAATAAACTAAATATAAATTTAAATAAAATGTAATGCATTAATTAAAAGCAGTAAAAGTAAAAAAATAAAATAAAAAAAAAAGTGTGTGTGTATTAGTGTTGTCAAGCGATTAATCACATCCGAAATAAATGTTTTATATATAAATATATATTATTATTATTATTATTATTATTATATGTATAGACCTATATGACTATATATATATAATATAAAATAAGAATATAAATGTATATGTAAACATTTTCAAAATATATACTGTATGTGTGTGTATTTTTATACAAATAATAAATATACACATTACACATACATATATTATGTATTATGTAAACAAAAACTTATTTCGGATACAATTAATCACTTGACAGCACCTATATACTTGTGTGTGTGTTTTTTAAATATATATACTGTATATCTATCTATATATATAGAGAGAGAGAGAGAGAGAGAGATTATTTTATATATTTTTTTATTATTATTATTAAATATATATTCCAATAAGCTATACTACATTAATTACAACAAATACTACTAGGATGTAGCATGTAGAATGCTTTTATAAAATATATTTTATATATTTATTATATTTTTATTTTATAGAAAATATGATTAGAATTATGTTTTGACATTATGGTAATAATTCAGTGTTGTATCCAATATAAAAAATAATTTTCATTAAATTAAATAAAGCTGAAATTAAATAAAATATAAAGATTCCGTGGCACATTTAATTATATACAATTATAGTAAAATACAATTTTACATAAAAGTAGATTTTTTAAAATTACAATAATACTTTTGTATTAGATGTAAATATACATATATGAATAATTACAAAAATAATATTGCAGTGCCAAAACCTAATAACACTTAACAGTTTTCTGTGAGTAAAATATAATTATTTTTATAGTATAGTATATATTTTATATGAAACAAATCCACGTGTTATGAATAAATTATGACTAAATTAGTTTGTGCTGTAAAAATATTTATATATATATTTTTTTTTTTCTTAATCAGCAAACAGAAAGACATGTTTCAACTCACACTTAACCAAATTAGCATGACCTTTAAGATGGAGACCACACACACACACACACACACACACACAAACATACTCAAATGCTCTGCTTTCTGGATGCACATTCGAAGCATATTAATGTACTACTTATTAAAATGACAAAATAATCAATCGGAAGGAAATGAAATAATGCATTGAGGAGTATGATTGGTTCGAGTCAATGCTAATGCTTACAGTAGCGGGACAGGTGTGTATCAACCTCCTACATGTGGACATCTCTCACACACAGAGGCCAAAGAGCAGAGCAGATGGCAGGGATGAAGAGTGAGAGTGAATGTGTGTGTGGCCAGAGCAAAAGGCAGAGGCTTCAGCATATGGTCAAGTGACTGCCCGCTGAGAGAACTTTTACCGTAGTGTGTGAGCTAATGATGGCCGCCTTCATCCTCTGTAATCTACAGTGTGTGTTTACCAGCATGAAATAAGGTGTTGTCTTCAGTCAGGGATACATAAACACAAGCAATGACTCATGGAAGGAATCATGGAGTCAGCCGGTTAGTCATTAACTCAAAATAAATCTCAATGTGACTCTGAAGGAAAGTCTCTTTCCGTTAATTCTCACACGTGCTTTAAGTTCAAGAACTTTAGGTAGGTTTTGAAGCTGGCAGGCAGGTTTGAGCGGGTTTAAACTACACTTTTTGGACATTGGTTGGTATAACCTGGTTCTAAGCTGGTTTAACCTGGTTCTTAGCTGGTTTACACTAGACCTTAGCTAGTTTAAGTTGGATCTTGGATGGTGTAAGCTTGTCCTTAGCTGGTTTAAACTGGTTCTTATCTGGTTACCCTGGACCTTAGCTGGTATAAGCTGGTCTTTTGCTGGTTTAAGATGGTGCTTAGCTGGTTTAAGCTGGTCTTTTGCCGGTTTAAGATGGTGCTTAGCTAGTATAAGCTGGTCTTTCGCTGATTTAAGCTGGTTCTTAGCTGGTTCTTAGCTGGTTTAAGTTGGACCTTATCTGGTTTAAACTGGTTCTTAGTTAGTTTAAGCTGCTCCTTAGCTGGTTTAAACTGGTTCTTATCTGGTTACGCTGGACCTTAGCTAGTTTAAGCTGGTCTTTTGCTGGTTTAAGATGGTGCTTAGCTGGTATAAGCTGGTCTTTTGCTGGTTTAAGATGGTGCTTAGCTGGTTTAAGCTGGTCTTTTGCTGATTTAAGCTGATTCTTAGCTGCTTTAAGTTGGACCTTAGCTGATTTATCTGGTTCTTAGTTAGTTTAAGCTGCTCCTTAGCTGGTTTAAGATTATTTAAGCTTGATATTGCAAATTGGTGCATCTTGCCACATTTTAAAACATATTTTTAATGTATTATTTTAATTATGAACACAATGGTTTGTAATCCCAACCGTTTTACCTTTTACTCCACTATGCTTTTCTTCTCATCCCTATAGCGGCTAATAAACTGGAAGTGTCGCCCTTAGGCCTACGTTCCTGTTAAAGAAGTATATACAAAAAACTAATTTCAGTATCCAAGATCAAAAAGTTATCAAACTGTTTTTTCTTCAATCATTTCAAAAGAAAACCATTTAATTAAATGTTGTATGCGAGAGCAGGATGAGCTTTGAGGCCCAGGGATCAGCCGCGTGCATCTTTGATGTTACTCCCAGTACTAATACATAATGCGCACAATAAACACGCACTCGTGAGAGAAAAAAAAACTGTACCGTTCGTCATCTGCCTTTAGACGTCTTTGTGAATGTTTAATTGTACAGGTAGCAGTTCTGCTTTGTGTTCAGAGGTTTTGATCACACACATCTACACACATACACACACTCAGAGGCTATTGTCTGTTTCCTCTCTGTCTGTATTCTGCAGCTGTGCATGACTGATTCTCTCAGCCTCAGGATTTACAGAACAAAGCTGTGCAGACAGCACCTATTGATCCTGAATCTTGTGTGTGTTTGGTCTGGGTTACAGGGACACAGAATGGGAAGTGACATTTCTAACACTTGCAAGACACTTCCTTGGGAAGAGTCACTGTTTCAAAACCTATTTTCCCTACATAGGCAACATCCTAACTGAAATATGACCTCGTAAATTATTGTTTTGAAAGTCGCTCAACTCATACCTGATTAAATCTGAATGCGTCTGAATGAATCTGTTATAGAATATGATAAAAATCCATTCAGACCAGCTTTCGAGAGCGTATTAGTGGCGTTTCCTTTTTTTTTATGAATCTTTATATGAACTCATCAAACATTGCAATCATATTTTGACTGAATATGAAGTGTTTTTTTGTTTTTGTAGTGAAACCATGTGATATTGTTAGAAATAAACTTGCAATTACAAGATCATTTTCGTCTTTGTATCTCACAGTTTTAGCAATTGCTATCAGAATTGCATTTATGACAGACAGTAATAAAATAAAAATGTCTTCTTGCAATTCAAATATTTGTGTTTATATCATAATTCTAAGGCTAAATCATGCAATTCTGAAAAAAAAAGACTATTCAGAATATAATATGTGAACTGTCAGATATTACCAAAGAACAAATCTTTTTTTTTGAGCCACATTTTAATACTTGGTTGGACTGAAGCGCCCACAATGAATGCAAGTGTTCTCATAAAGAATTTTGTCTCAAAGCAAACAAATCCAGAACATAATAGAACTGCCCGAATGAAACATCTTGCATCAAAACCCAAGTCACAGCAGCTTCTGGAGATGACAAATTGAGCTATTTCATGGAAGTCTTGCTAGCTTCTTTCCCTCAAGGCCTCATGGTTAGGCGGGTCAAGACAGACAACAAAAGCACAATAAAAGTCAATCACCCATGCGGCCCATTGCTGATCTGCACTTAGGGGCCATTAAGAATGGAATTTCAATTAGTGGCTGTCTTATCAGCGCTGTATGTGCGTTTGGGTGTTTGTGTTTCCAGCGTGTGGGACATGATTTAATTTCCTCCAGGTCTGACAGGTGTTAAAGCGATACGTGTGAATTCACCCAGCCGTCTCTACAGAAGTTACCACGTGTCTCAGAAAAGCTGTACAAACAACTATGTTTCAATATCAACCCACTTTATCCAGTTTCACACACACACACACACACACACACACGCATGACCTTTAACCCCACAAAAGCAATAAAACACGTACAAAGAGGTTTAGACCGAACGTATTGATTTATTTTTGCTGGATTCCCAAAGCGCTAAATGGTTTTGAGTTTCCGGATTCACCCCGAGAGTGAAACGCAATTCATCTGATGTTTTGAATGCTACATATTGCTTGACATTTCATTTGTCACGTACAGTAACCTTGGTCGATTAATGCAAAATGTGCGAACAACGGCGGTGACATTTACGGGTACCTGAGCACACACGCCATTAAAACCCCCGGCAGACAGTTTCAGTGTCGTCAAATATTCGTAGGTGTTAGAAAACAAAAAACCAGACCAGACACAACACATCGACGGTTCTTGTTATCGAATCTGCCTCGTTCGCCATCTCTGACATTTCCCCCATCTGCAGCCGCGTCTTCACATATTAGAGCGTTTGGTCAACCAGAAAACACCCACCAGAGATACACACTTACTCTAAACATCTACCGCAGATACCATTGTACTGTAGCTTGGCTAGCTTATCTGGGAAGGTTGGCTGAAGCTACCAAAATGTGGGTAAGTTTCTGATGTTAGGGTGTAAAGTTATAATTCACTATGTACTGTAGAACTGGATTGGATTTTCTGAAGAAAAAAGGTGTTTTTGGCATGATTTTTACGCAAACACCAATTAACAGTACCATGGTAATCTCATGATTATTGGTACATGTACCATGTTTTTGGACTTGTAGCTTAGTAATATCATGATATTCCTTGAAATTCCTGGGAATATGTCAATATCATAGTACATCTATATGGTAATCATTCAAAGACTTGAAAAAAATACCATGGTATTACAGTGTAATCTGGACATGTACCATGGTACTTTCTTGTAAGTACAGTATAGTAGCATGGTATATACCAAAAAACACTGTTAAAATATTTTATAATTAATATATATTTATTTAATTAATTATATTTCAAAAAAGGTAAAAAAAAATTGTATATTACAGTAATTGCTAAATATTTTAAATTAAAATATTACTTTAGTATTATTTATAGTATTGATTAATACTATTAATGCATTATCTTTTCTTTTTATATTTGCATTTCAGTTTTAGTAATTTTATGTGCAGTTGTAATTTTATGATACATTATATTTCTATTTAGCCTAACAATTATTTAAATTTAAATTTAAATTTGGTTAAGACTTATTTTATTTCAGTTAGCTGTTAAGGGAAAAAAATCTAATTTTCATTAGAATTTTTTTTTAAGTTTTTTAAGTGGATTTTTTTCTTATAATATTTATATTTTATTGCAGCTTTATTTGAATTAATGCAAACATTTAGTTTTAAAAATAAGAAATTAAATTATATAATTACAAGACAAAATCATATAATTCTGTGTATATAAAATGATATAAAATATAATATAGTATATAACTGTATTATATTTTTATATATTTATATATTTATATAATTAAAAACGTCAAAAATAATTTTTAAACAAAATATAATTTTCATTTAAATGTAAGTATATATTTGAATTATAAATTTTAGACATTTAATTTAGCAGATTTTACATTACCGTGTAAAGATGCAAAAATACGTAAATCACATCACTGCTCCCTGCCTCATAAGAGATTTTCACTAAAACTGTTTTGGTTTTGTTTATAGCACAAAAATAGCCATGTGACAGGCCTGTGTTATCATTCATCATGTTTTGTGTGAATTTATTCCATGTTTCTGCGAGTGATATATGAGCTATCATGCGTAAAGGAAACACTATTAATGTGTGTTCCAGTCAGACGCTGCTGTAATGAATCACTTTCACTCTGCGTTGTCTCAGTGTAACAACAAAGAACTTTCACAACTCGTGCAATTAATCAGGGCCACAGTGCGTGTTTTTAATTGTCTGGATTTATCTCTGCCATAGCTGTCTGTCAGAACCGAAAATATCGCCTGATGCTTTTGACAATAAAAAAAAAGTGTGTGTGTTTAGTCTGCAAGGATGACGGTGAGAAGAAAATAGCGAAAATCCGGCCTTGACTTAAGCTAGTCGATGTTGTATCTCTTTAACTGACCCACAGCTTTCATATTCAGTTGAATAGTGTTCACATATAGACTATTTGATGCCATATTTGTCTCGGGAAAGCCAGACTGAATGTTTTGAATTGCAGAAATGTATAAAGAACGAGGTAAAGCACTTATTTTTGCATCTGTGTGACTTACATGCAATAAAAAAATCAGAAGAGCGAATTTATGTCCATATTTCAACTCAAAATGAGTCAAATGAAGCCAGACTGCTCTGAGCTGTGGGCCTGTGGAGTTTATTAATGGAGGCTCCGGAAAGGGCGGGGTGAAGGTCATCTGAAGGTCACTTCCTTCCGCAGGGGGAAGTGACCCGAGACCGAATGAATGAATTTGAGGAACACACAGGAAGAGATACGACGCCCAAGGCAAAGTCACACATACTCAGAATGTAATAAGGAATGAGTCATTAGGAATGAGACGATGACTCTCAACTGCGTGAAAAATATCTGCCGGCTTTATGAATAGCAAAAATGATATTTTATTTATATATGCAAAATGAAAAGAGAAAAGACTTTCTATTTATTTTTTCATTTATTTTTAAGGGAAAAAAATATATAATTCAATAAATATTATGGCAACATCAACAAAAACAGACATACATGGACCTCAACACACAGAAGGCATTAAAAAAAATTACAGACATCCTACATTAGGAAACATTTTGTTTTTGTTTTTTAACAGCACCTACACATTTCTCAACATTTACACACACCAAAACTGTTTAATACTGCCTATGCGAAAACGTATTTCGCGACACGGCTGACGAAATTTTCTTTCTGACCCATTAAAAACAATCAAATCAAATGTAAAAAAAAAAACAGTTCTTGTTTTGCGAAAGTTTTAACGAAAAGTGCAACTACAAACATGCAGCAAAAGAGGCTTTGCAGCTAGCTTCAAACTTGTGAAGATTTTGTTTCGTGAAACTCTTAGCACTACAAGGGTGAGACGTATTTCCCCCCCCATGGCTCTGCAAGGCAATATACTGAGTCGCAACATATGTTTTTTTAGACTGCATAGATTAGTAGAGAGAGGAGAGAATGTTTTTCGCGAACCTTTTTTTTTACGTACTTTCCTGGACTGGGCAGACAGAAGTGCAGATTGAATATGACCTTGAATTTTATTGTTTATTCCTTATTTCAACAATTGTGCTTAAACAAAATTGCACAAATGCTCATGTAACGTTTTACTGATACAGACCATTTACAATTAAAAGTGAGTTTTGTGCTATTTTAATAGTGTTAAACATTTATTTGTTGCGACAATAGTTATTCCTATGCAGCATTCACAATGACAAATTAAATCGCTGGATGTCACCAACTCGCTATACTATTGGTTACTAATATTTGTTGTTTGGTCTGGATGATCAGCTGTCTGAAAATGACTGGTTGTTTAGCAAATTGAACTAGATTTTGTCTAAAATATGTCACATTAATGATATTTTAGCAGTTGTGCATAAATTAGCACGCTAACAGTGAAATGTGTTTTAGCTGTTAACCTGATACTGCTACAGCAAGACATCTTGGCCCATTATGTTTTTTTAAGAGTCCCACCCTAAGTATTGTTCCAGATTTGCATAAAGTTGAACTCTTTGCAGTCTGTGCTCAAATCACCAACCCTCATTGCAAATTAACGACTTCCAGATGCTTTGTCACGGCAAATGGCTGTGGGTGTGAATGCCCCTTCAGGGATAAACCAATTGCAAATGAATACTAAATGGTCAAGACAATTCTTAAATTTGCACTTCTGTATGCCTTGTCTATAAATACAACCAAGCATGTTCTTATAGAACCATGAAAGAAATTCTCATTGATCCACCAAAAGCTCTCAACACACATCCATCATGCACTTCAGAAATTCAAACATTGAGTCATCCGACTTGAAAACCTTCCAGTTCTTTGGTTTTTCTTTTTCTGAATCCTAATGAACCGTAATGTGATTATGAGGAGGTCTACAGAAAACGGTGCGAGTTCAAATATACCAGCGGCGTATCCATGGTGACAGTTTTAGCTAAGCTTAGCATAAGAAAACAAAAAACCACGCACACACACAAACTCGTGCTCTTGGTCTACAGAAGGAACGAAACAGGCCGAGTAGGTTCGAAGGAGGAAGTGATCCGTTGCCACAGTGATACGCTCTCGTTTCATATCCTCGTTTAGCTTGAAAAGAAAGAAGCGAGAGTTGTCTTCATCCAAAATTGCGCCATTTTGGAAGTAATCTTCCCTCTCGCTTTTCCGCCGTGCGACTGTTAATACCAACCGAAACGTGCATCTTTTAAAATTAGCTGCGAGCCAAAGCTCAGCGGAACTCTGGGCTCAATGGTTATGTGATTCTACTTCCTCCTTCATTTCCTGCAGGAGAAGCTTCCAGAAGGAATCCTCCAGAGAGGAAGCAGCTTCACGTCCAGGAGCAGGAAGGAAGGCCTCCCATTGGCCGAGAGGGTGGTGACATCCTCCTGCTGAGTGGATAAGTTTAGGAGAGGTGGTAAAACGGGTTCACGTCCACAAACTTGTCAAGTTCTGGCAACAAGAATCTGAACCCCTTAAACTGGAGAGATCTTCAGGGACATCAAGCAAACACTCCTGCTCTCCACTTTTGCTTTGCGTTTGGAGGCAATTCCAGGCCTTTCTTGCTTCCACAGTCCACCCTCACCGTTTCCCAGAATGAATCTTTCCCCCCAAGCGCCTCGCATTACATTACAGTGCAACTCTTTGCTTTGTCTTTGCGTAGGTCTGTTGCTACGGCAGTTAGGTCTGGTCGACTAGGCATATGCGAAATGCGCTTGTTGGAGCGTGCCGATTTGTTGCGCTTGATGTTTTTGTTGTTCTTATTTACGCAAGCCAACGTAGCCACGTGGAAAATGTCCCGCACGCTGTTTTCTGACTGGACTGCGGAGCATTCGATGTAAGGTGCCGATATCTGCTTAGCCATTGCCGAAGCCTAAAAGAGAAAGAGAGGATAATGAGTTATAGACAGACGTGAAACGAGACCAACAATTAGCAGTTAAATCACGATTTGTGGTCTAAGTGTTGCGATTACAGCTTGCAGTTTCATCAGAATTAAGTTTAGCTTTGTGCTCAGAAAGATTTTACTCTTTATCACTCAATGCAAGGATTAGATTGGTAACCTAAACCATTGCAATGTTGCCTAACTTCCCTTGACGATAAACGTAATTACTGGTAAAGTAATAAGATGGGTGTTAGATATCAAGCCAAAGCTGAGTATCTCACTGGCGTCCAACCAGTATTTTAGGAGAACCTCTCACCTGATCATATGACACCGGTGTCTGTCTGTGATTGGACAGCTCCACTAAAGTTGTGAGATCCGTTCTAAGGTCTGACTTGCATCCGACGAGCAGCATCTTTGTATTGGGACAGAATTCCTGGATCTCCCCTTTCCACTGTGGGATAAAGAGACAAAACCAAAAGGGAAAGATGAAACCAACTGGCCTTGATCCATCCCTGTCTGAGAGAGGACAAAAGACAAGAACAAGTGTTTCTGTTCCAGTTTTCTAAGCATATCACGTTCCATCCCATCCCTTTTTTTTCACAAGCACAAGAGCATTAATCTTCCTTGTTACAGGTAAGGGGCATGCTTCCTGTTAGGATAAAGCTTGCACTGTAATGACTGCTTTTTAGGGTGTGTGCATCTTCCCAACAATGCTACAGGTGATCTGCATTCCTGTCTTTCCCAAACAAAGCATTTTTTGTGTCGGTGTGGCATTAAATCACCGGATTTAATCTGGCGGGAGACAGGCAGGTACAACACAGTCATACGATTGTTCACACAGGAACAGACACCCTACATTCCCTCGTTCCCATGATCATTTTGTGCTGACTTCCCACGGGCCTCAAAAATCCCAGGAGACGACACTAGATAATTCCACTTGGTACCCACGTGTAGCCTGATCATATTTCAGATTCTACGACCTAGATCTCAACTGTTTTAAGACAAACCACCCTGCTGAACTTCCACTCACATGGTCTGGTAAATGCCAGCATAATACTATTAAACCAAGGGCCCACCCTAACTGAGTGAAACGGAGCCACAGGCGATTCCAGACACCTGACCCCAGACTGAAAGTCTACAAGAAGATATCCAACCCAATTGAACAAAGGAAGACTTTATTGGGATGCAACAAAGAGTGGGCAGATCACAAAGGAGTTGTCGAAGTATTTCTCTGAATCACAGGCAAGGCATTAAAAGCCAATTAGACTGTCAGGAACCAGAGGTCAAGCCTACAGTTTGATACCCAAGAAACTCCCAAAATTGGGCGCACCACACCCGTATACTGCCCCAAACGTCAGCTGTTTAGACATTTTTTTAAAAATTGTCATCAAAAACCGTAACATAAAGGTATCTACAATCAAGATTCTCCGTGGTTAAAAACCGACCAACCTCGATTGTTTGATAGGAATGTTGTTCAAAACTTCAGCCCCAGTCCTAGAATCTAAATATTTCATGAAAATTTTGATTAAAACCCAAACCCTAGTCCTAAAAGCTAATTGGCTGAGGTGAATGCTGTTCAAAACCCAGTCCCAGTCCGATAATTTGATTGGTTTATGGAATGTTCTTCAAAACCCCAAACCCAGACATGAATCTAATTGGCTGATAAAGATTTTCTTCAAGACCCCAACTCTCATGCTAACATCTGTTGGTTTGATATGGCTGCTATTCCAGGAATAGTATATATAAATCAAAGAATACCCCTCTTGTTTAACTCACACAAAGTGTGTTAAATTAGTTATTACAGTTTGGAAAAATGCTCACCTTCTTTAGAACACTGTCCAGGGTCTCTGGTCGGCTGATGTCAAAGCATATGATGACGGCATCAGAGTCTGGATATGAAAGTGGCCTGACGTTGTCATAATATGGGGAGCCTGGAAGACAAAAAGGTAGACTGTTCAGAAAGTTCACTTGAACATTAGCAACATCAGAACTAGACAAGGATGGTCCTAGTCAATATATTACTTAACCTCATTTAACTTTCACTCAGCGATGCAGTACAGACAGTAATTTAAAAGCACTCATGATTTTTTAAAGCACTGAAGCCCCTTTTCAGACATACTAAACATGAAACTTTTACACATAGATGAACCCTTTTGCTTTCAGAAGGAATAAAGCTTTTAAATAGCTTAAAATCTCAGCAAAAAACACTTCCAGTTCTCCGTCACCGGTGCACTGCAAAATAATGATTTACACAAGCACAGGATAATTCTTCAAATCCCTTACTCAAATAAAAATACTGATGCTGCTCGCCTTAGCAAACACTGCTAATAACTAGACCCTTGCCAGATGTAGCATTTCCCTTCTGGCTAAATTCTGGAGATGTTTTTCTTTGTGAGGACGGTACAGTCCAGGATTTACTCTGACAGAACGAAGCATTCCCACCCACCGCTAACTGCCAGACACGGTATGTACAATCCACACAGGACAAACACATTTATAATGTGCCAGATTCCAGGACAGAGGTGGTGTTTATGAGAAAGAGAGAGAGACAGAGGGAAGGGAGGGCTGTTTAGTTTGACAGAATGATAATTCCCAGTGCCAGAAGTTAAGTAGAAAAATGTGAAGTTGAAAACACATGCAGCCGCAGGACTTTACAGCTCATATTGCAACAGGCCAAAAAACAAGAACAACTCGGACAACAACATTTTACTGTTTCACATAAAAAAATATACAAAAAAATGGTTGTTGCTGCTCTTTTTTTGTAAGTGTGGCCTTTTGCCTTTTTAGAGAGACGCACAACAGATGCCCACACACACGCATAAATAAATATACACACTTTCTATGGCAACCCCCACCCCACCACACAGTTTTCTCTCTACACAACATATTATTTTGATTCTCTGTCACCAATACTAAACCCAAACCCTGCTGTGTGTGTGTTTGTAGAGTATTTGTGTAAGTAATAACACCATAGCTATCACAAAACACACACACCACATTCCATGATGTGTGTGTGTGTGTGTGTGTGTGTGTATGTGTGTGTGTGTGTGTGTGTGTGTGTGTGTGTGTGTGTGTGTGTGTGT
>JAUCNO010002138.1:0-13969 GCA_032353835.1 Enteromius viviparus
AGACAGATGGATAGATAGATAGATAGATAGATAGATAGATAGATAGATAGATAGATAGACAGATGGATATATAGACAGATGGATAGATAGATAGACAGATAGATAGATAGATAGATAGATAGATAGATAGATAGATAGATAGATAAGTTAGAAATAGTCAGAGTATATATAGATATATAGACAGATGGATAGATAGATAGACAGATAGATAGACAGATAGATAGATAGATAGATAGATAGATAGATAGATAGATTGATAGATAGATTGATAGATTGATAGATAGATAGTCCATTTCAGCACCATTAACAGTGCACAAAATAGCTTTTGGACTTACACAACAGTATACTGCCATCAGTGGATCAATTTTATTTTAATACACATTCTTTAAGTACCCTTCTATTCATTCACTTTTTATTCATATTATGATGCACAGTGGACATATGTAACTCCTTTAAAATCTAACAAATCGTCAAATTCTTGACAATTAACACTTGTTTAAAAACAAGCATGTAAACAAAAATATTACTTCGTAATTTCATAATTCATGAATCAGAAGGTTAAGTATACATACTATATATCACGTGAATCATGAAGGAGTAGGCTGATGCTGCTGTTATGTGTCACGTTGCACACGATGGTAGACAAACGTTATCTTTGCTGCTTAGTTCTCAGGACATATTTCGAAGGAGACTTCTTACTGGTAAGCATGCTTAAATGTGTGTACTGTTTATTAAGTTATTTAATCGGCATATTAATGTTACAATGAAAAATAACCGCTCAAACTGTCAGTTCACAACTCCGCCCCCTGAGCGCACAAGGAGCATAGAGCAGAAGAAACAGATGAACGTCTACGACTTGTAACGGTAAAATATCTTGTTTTTTGAATAAGTGCAACGTTGTCTTTATGAAAAAAAAAAACACTAGTATGTCTATAAAGGTTCATATAACGCATCACCACAGCGGTGTGATATTGACGTAATGTGATGTCGTCGTTTTAATGATGGACAACTTGCCCCTATTCGCTGGTCAAAACCCCGCGGTGTTTCTGAGTTCGAGTTTGACACAAAATAACCGAGTGATCTTTGTCAGCTAGGTAAAATATATTGTAACAAATTTAAATTTTGATTTTATGGCTGTCTGCTGAATGTGCTGATGCATGTAAATTAAATTATGTCATTTATTAACATCATCATATAGCCTATAGTCACACAGCATGGTAGGTTAAAGTTTATGATGCTATTATATTATGCATGTGTTTACTGGTCATTGTAATTCAGAAACAATTATATGAAACGCATGTCAATTAAATTTAAATTATATTCTAGTTTTAAATGATCAGTCAGAACGAATGTTGCACACTTGTTACTTAGCCTACATGTTCAGATCAAAATATGGTGGACATTTTTAGTCGGGTCATGTTCCAAGACAGGCTTATAGTTGTGTTATACATTTTTTTTTATACATTTATATGTTTTTATACATTTATGTGTATTTTTTTTTTAAATATTCAGAATTATTTTTTTTAATACAATTACTTTAAAATTGCTAAGTTGTGTAATATAATGATTTGATAAAATTGTAAGTAATTGTAATGTTGTACTGTCTTTAATGTTGGGTCTGGTGTGTATGTGCAAAAAGCATCCAACTGACATAACTGTGAACTAGCCAATAACTTTAATTTACACTGAAAATTAGAAAAAGATACAAAGTAGATTAAACATCTGAACCAATTGAAAAAAATGTACATATAAACAAGCAATTATTACACAAAACACAAACTAAACAGTTGAACAAATGTTAAAAATGGCAATAAAGAAAGAAAAGAACTACAAATTCAAGAAAAAATTTAATTTGTTATGCTTAGTACCCGGCTATTTACATGTTTAATTTTCATTTTTAAGGGCAGCTGTGAAATAAGTTCATCAGTGTTTATAGCATAAACACTTGATGGGACAGTGAATTCAGCGTAGTCTGCCCCCAGAAGGATGACCTCATCTGTCCCAGTGGAGACACCAACCACCTCCACCAATTCTTCAAGAACTTGCCTTTCTGCAATCTGTGTATAAACACTCATGTTTAAATAAGGTCTGTGATTAACATTACATCTCAGTTTGTCTTGCATAGAGCTGAAACGATTTGTGCATCGTGTATCATACAATTCATGCTCATTTTCCAAATCATCCAAGTAATCATCCTTTTCCCCTTGTTAAAGGAGACTTTAATTATTTAGTCATTTGGAATGCATTTGTCAAAGGGAACAATGTAATTTCCTCATTATCTTTAGTTGAGATGACAACGAAAGGAACACAGCATAATGTGCATCAGCAGGTTTGTTAAAGGACTGATGCATTGCATGAAATCATCTTCATATACAGTATATTATTTTCAACCATTGTGCTAACAACAATAAAAAGACATTTATGACATCAAAACAGCAACATTTGCTGATGCATATTATGCTGTGTTCCTTTCGTTGTCACAGGAACATCTCAACATCTCATGACATCACTTCCTTTGACAAATGCATTCCCAATGACTAAATAAGGACACGCACGTTCTGTGCTTGTTCAAGTCTCCTCTAACAAGGCGATGAGGATGATCACGAGGATGATCACTTGGATGATTTGGAAAATGAGCATGAATTGTACAATACGCAAATCATTTCACTCCTACTTTCTCAGTCTCTCTCTTTCTTGTAAGCACACACACTGGGATTTTAATCATTATGAGGTTTTGTGTAGATGTAATGAACTGTATACTGTACAAACTGTCTGTTCTCTCCCCTGACCTTAAACCTGCCCATCACAACTAAATCTTACATTTTCAAGCAAGATCATGATTTCTTAGCCATTTTTTTATGGGGACAAAACAGATGTCCCCACATGGTGAAACATTATTGGTACTACTATATTTGTGGATACCAGTACACATACACTCACCTAATTTATTAGCATGATGTGAGACATGCATTAATAATAATTTAAAGAGTGTTAAAAATAAAAGATAGAATATGCAAAACAAAAAGCTGATTATTAAGCAACTTATGTTCACTGATGTTACAAATATGTGTTGAAATGGGAGGGGCTCCAAATTGAGAGAGACTGATTTAAAGGAATAATATTATGCAATACATAATGTACCTTAACAGTGGTGTGGTTGGAGGTGTGGAACTTAATTGTTCCATTTGGTTTTAGGCTTGGGCGGAGGTGGGTCAGCTCTACGGTGTCCCCTTTAAAAAGCTCCAGCAGTGCCTCGTCTCTCCATAGAGTGACCTCAACTCCTGGGCCACCACTCAGCTTTAGGTCCAGGACGGGCACTTGGCTAGACTGCACCTGGGCCATCCTCACCGCCTGCAACTACAAATCACACACCAGAGGTAAGATGATTGCTGTTTTTTTACAGTACAATACTTAAATATGCTCCACCACAAAGCTTGAAGTGACATAAATGAGATACCTAAAATTCCCTCCGTCAAACTGATTTAATATATAAAAAATAAATAAATAAGAAGTTTGAAAATGACTCTTAAGATTATTGTTCTAGAAATGTAATAGAAAATATAGATTTTATATATATATTTATATAATATATAGATTTTTTTTTTTTTTTTTTACCTATTCACCTGCAGTGTCTTGCCTTAAGCAGATTAAGACTTGTATATAGTACTGTATGAGACAGTAGCACAAGAGTAATTTGTAAACAAAGAACCTAGTTTTGTGACACTGGCTGAAGACACACTTGTACATAAGCAGTTTCTGAGAGCCTCTCTGAATTTATTAAAGAGAATAAACACTTTTAACCAAGTCACTCCTCTGTATTAAGCATTAGATGCCTCTGTTTAATGTACCTACCTCCTCTATCTCTCCCAGGAGACTGACATACCCTCCCTCTGTCGGGTTAACGTCCTCCACTTGGACCAGAGGGGATCGGGGAATCAGCATCTCCTTTGCCTTTTTTTCCTGCTCCTCATTAATGTGCAGTGGGGCAGTTTTAAATTTTACTGTAGCCGTTTTAATAAATATGGTCGGCTTTCCATATTTATTGGAAATATAATGGTTTTTAACCAAATAGCTGACCCCATCTTCAAATTCTGGGGTTTCACCTATGGTGTACACAAGGAAAAATAAATCACTTAAAGTAAGGATGTGCAATTAATTGCATGCGATTATCATGTGCAAAGTGTCAGTAAAGCCGATTCCATGATTAGTACTAGTGTTGTCAAAAGACTTTGTACTTCGGTACAAAGTCGGCACTAAAATAAAACTCAAAACATCATGGTACCAGTGTTTTTTTTTAAGTAACGGTGGTACAGAGTACCCGGTCAACCCAGTTCCTGAAGCGTATTGACCAATGATTTGTGGCCGGAGCAGCCTTAACTACAGAGCCGTAGATCACTGACAAACTAGGCAATATGGAGTTCATAATTGCAGATGATTCATCTTTGATTATAAAGAAAATATTGCCTAGCTTGTTAGTGATCTATGGCTCTGTGGTTAATGCTGCTCCATCTGAAAACAAGTGATGTTGACTCAGAACTAATTATGGAACCAGTTTTACCGAGGAGATGCACATAATAATCGAGTTTAACTGATTGCACAGCGGGCAATAACTTCACCTCTTAATACTCTAATATTCTAAAATACTAAAATATGTAAGTATATTAATAAATGTCCATTATTTATTATTGTAAATAATTATTTATTATTTATTTTTAGCTGCACATTATTGTAGTGTCACAATCATGTTAACTTGTAAAAAAAAATAATCCAAAATGTTTTTAAGACAATCAAAATAGAGGTCACACCATTTGACTTTTATCTTAACATCTTAGTGACAAGCAGAAATTATAATGGACTGTGAAAACTTTTTCCAGTGATTGATTGTTTTTTTTGTTAATTAATTTTTTTGGTTACTTTTACAGTTGTTTAACGGGACAGTTGGTTTAGTTGTTCCTGCTATACTCACCATTCTTTGAAGACAGGTATGTATTACTGCCATCCGTGACAACACTGAAGGCAGTAACTTTGTGTTGGCCGACAACGATTTTACCATCCGTCATCACAAAGCTTATTGCCTTTGTTGTCACTTTCGTGGCAACACACTTGCATTTTAATGGCTCCGGACGGCTGTAGGGGGTGTAGGTTGCCATTGTGATTCTAAGAAAAAAATAGACAGAAAGGGTAAATATGAAACTTGTTAATCTTATTCAAATAGCACATAATGCAGTTGATTTTTAATCTATATGCAAAGTCACAACTGAATTATCTTTTGTACTTCAAAATAATTTATTTATTAATGATGTTTATTAATGACAAGATTAAACATGTAATGAGTGTTTAATCTTGTCATTATACATCACTGAAACTCTATTCTCCTATTTGATAATGTTCTGTGCTTTGACACAATCTGTATTATAAAAAAACACTAAACGAATAAAGACTGATTGATTGATTGATTGATTGATTGATTGATTGATTGATTGATTGATTGATTGATTGGATTCATGTAATTAATTGATTTATTGAACTTTCCTATCTGGGAGTGAAAAAATTCTAGTCTCTGACAGCATACTTTTCCTTTTTCTTTATACTTCATACCCTGACAGGCTTTAACTTTATACCTCACATTAATTTATGCAATTTGATTATTTATTATCAACAACTTTGAATTAATAAGTGAATTTCTTATGAAGTAAATATAAATGTGTTTTCCTGTCAGGAATTTCTTTTCAACGTTATACTCTGACAGGATTTTTTTAACTTCATACAGATGTTTCTTTATTCATTTGTGTAGCTGAATTATTTCAGTGTTTCCCACAGACTTAATTATTTGTGGCAACATGTTTTTATATCTTTATTTCGGAAGGCAAGGGAATGTCTTCTGATAAAGCAACGCTTGGCAGCAGAGAGCAGCTTTGTTTACAGCGTCCCTATGGAAACCGCTCTTTCGCGCCAGAGCCGCTCTCAACAGCTTTCTCTCGCGCTCTAAGCGCCTCCTGCTGGCGGAGAATCAATTTATATTATGTGCCTCGACAAATACAGTGAAAGTCTGTGGAAAACACTGCATTTATTGAAATTTATTAACAACATTTCTTGTGAAGTAATTATTTTTGCTGTTAGGAATTCCTTTTTCACCCCCCTCACCACCCTTCTCTCTTTATCTTTGTAACTTACTCTGACAGGATTTTGTCTCTTTTTCAACTTCATACTTCACACAAAATTTTTTATTTATTCATGTAGTTGAGTTTGTTATTGAAGTTTATTTAAAAAAAAACTATTGTGATGTAAAGATATGCCTCAGAAATAAGTTTTTCTGTCAGGGATCCCCCCCTCTTTTTTAAAACTTTATACTCTGACAGGATTTTTTTATTTTTCAACTTAATACTTAACAGAAGTGTATTTATTCATTCATGTAATTTATTGATTTATTAAAATTTATTGATAACATTTTTTGTTAAGTAAAGATTTACCTCATAAAATGAGTTTTTCTGTCATGGGTTCATCCCCCCCACCCATTCTCTCTCCCTCTATCTCTCTCTCCCCTCCCTCTCTCTTAACTTTGTATTCTGACAGAATTTGTCTCTTTTTAAGCTTCATATTTTACTGATGTTTATTTATTCATTCATGTAGAAGGGTAAAAAGGGACTTACCTCTGATGATATGTTGCTGTTGAAATGATGGTCTCTTAAACTGATGGGTCACAATCCTTTATTGAACCTTGCCTTGTAACCTCACCGTAAGAGCTATAAATGTACACAAAATAAACATTATTGATAACACAAACAGCGAGTTGCTTACAAAAACACATTTCCTTATTCAATAACTACAAATGAATTCTTTCCTTCAAGTTTTAACATCCTTTTGACACATGAAATAAAATAAATTATGTCAAATTGTTTGTGGCCTTACATGACAAATAAAATAAAGCAACTTGTAAATCATGACCTTTTAACTTACTTAATTAGAGCTCTTTAGCCCCATCTAGTGGACAAAGGCGGACTCCGTTTTTACTCAACAGAACAACCTACAACTTAAATGTCCAATATATATATATACATTTACTAATCAACATTCAAACCTACCTTGTTCCTCATCAACCAGGAGCTAAACCGTCGCTGGTGTTTAAGAAATAAACTGTATAAAACTTTAATTTCCTTTATCACGGACCACATCTACCATCTACCTCCATTAAGTTTTCTCGCTGCTGTGCGGTGTGTCCTTTCAAAATAAAAGCGTTACTTCAAAATAAAGGCATTGTTCCTGTTATACAGTAAAATGAGGAATAACATTTGTAACCCATAAAAATGTAAATGAATGAAACATTAATATGGTCATTTACACTCCCACCAAATCATTAGAACTCAAATGGAAACAAATGGAGTGATAATGATTTCTAAATAAGGAAATTACCTGTAATCTTTGAACAGTAAACATTACATGAAAGAAAGCAAAAACCTTAACCTCATAATGTAGTTAAGTCTCTAATAGCAAAACCAGTTTCTGCACTGGGCGTTCCACAACAGAATGTTTACTGCAACCTTTATCCATCCTTTTTTCTCCAAAACGAAGCTTTACTTTTCTTACAAGTCCATCCTTGTCAGTTGTTGTGTCTATTACACGTGCCAATCTCCATTCATGGCGTGGCAGGTCATCCAACTTCTCCATCACAACATCTCCAACTTTCAAGTTCCTCTTTGGAGAGTGCCATTTCTGTCTCGTTGCAATGTTTGACAGATACTCCCGTTTCCAACGTGACCAAAACTGTTCTGATAAATATTGCACCTGCCGCCACTTTTTACGTGCATAAATGTCCTCTTTGATGAAATTACCTGGCGGGGGCATGGCTGACCTTGACTTCATCATTAATAGGTGATTGGGTGTCAATGGCTCGAGACTGTTTGGGTCACTTAAGTTGTCCACTGTAAGAGGCCTGCTGTTGACGATCGCCATTGCCTCATAAAAGAATGTCCTCAATGATGCGTCGTCCATTCTGCCCGATGAAAGGGAAGCTGTTGAGCGCAGAACATTCCGGACTGTCCTGATTTGCCTTTCCCACACGCCTCCTGTATGACTTGAATGAGGAGCGTGCATTTTAAAGTCGCATTGTTTCTCAGCAAGAAATGCAGTAATGCGATTACGGTCTATTTGTTTCAATGCTGCTTGCAGCTCATTTTTTGCACCAACAAAGTTGCTTCCTTGATCACACCTTATCTCACTGACTGCTCCTCTGATGGCTATGAAACAGCGGAGGGCGTTTATGAAGACATCCGTGGTCATGTCGTCTAACATTTCTATGTGCACTGCTCTGCAACAAAGACATGTGAAGAGAAGTCCATAGCGCTTGTTCTCTTTACGACCTTGTTTAGTTAGAAATGGGCCAAAACAGTCCATTCCACAGAATGTGAATGGTGGAGCTGGATCTAAACGCTGGACTGGGAGATCAGCCATTCTCTGTTTCTCAGTACTCCTTCTAAGTCTGCGACACTTTACACATTTCTGTATGAAGTTTCCTACAGCCTTGTTGACGCCTGGAATCCAAAATCCATTCGATCTTATCTCATTGATTGTTAGTCCTTTCCCTTGGTGCTGCACTTTATTGTGGAAATGGCTTATTAGTAGCTGAGTGACATGATTGCCCTTTGGAATAATCACTGGGTGTTTCAAGGTAAAGGAGAACGTAGCCTCTTTAAGTCTTCCTCCCACCTTAAGGAGACCATCGCTGTCAAGAAAGGCATCTATCTGATACAGTTTGCCTTTGTGGGGAAGTTCCTTTCCATTTTTGAGCAATCTTATCTCCTCTGCATACTCACTGGCTTGTAAGTCTTTTAGAATAACAAGTTGTGCGTTTTGTCTTTCTTGTACTGTACTGTGACTTGTTGTTTTCTCTCTCTTAGCACAGCGAATGAGGCGAGCAATGGCTCGAGTGGCTTTGTACCATGAGGAAAATTTTGTTAATCTTTCTGATAAACCTTTCTTCTCTGCTTTGAGGGTGTTCAGTGTATGTACCCTTTTTACTTCTGGATCCCCTAGTAGTATGTTTCCGCCAATTTCTGAAGCTGGAGGGACTTCCTTCTCCCACAGAAACTGAGGCCCTTTAAACCAGTCTGATGTAATAAGCTCACTCACACTGGAACCTCTCGAGGCAATGTCTGCAGGATTCTGGTCAGAAGGCACATATCTCCACTGCTGAGGAGAACTGTTGGTCCTTATCCTTTGAACTCTGTTGGAGACAAAGGTATGAAACCGACGTGCGTCATTGTTTATATAGCCTAAAACTACTTTTGAGTCAGTCCAGAAATACTCATCAATCTGAGTTAATCCAAGCTCATCCCTTAACATGGTACTCGCATTAATGGAGACAACAGCAGCTGTCAGTTCAAGACGTGGGATTGTTGTTACTTTGATAGGAGCCACTCTTGTCTTTGCTGTAACCAAAGCACAATGCACTTTATCATCTTGATTTACATGTTTTAAATAAGAACACTGACCATAACCATGTGAGCTGGCATCAGAAAAATGATGCAATTCCCTTTTTATTATTTGTCCAAAGTCTGTAGGGACATAGCAGCGTGGTGTTATGATTTTCTCTAAGTTCTTTAAGTCACTTTTCCAATTGTCCCACACTGGCCTTAATTCACTGGAGATGGGATCATCCCAGCCTGAGCCTTGTTTGCAGGTCTCCTGAAGCACCCGTTTGCCGGTGAGCACAAAGGGGGAGATGAATCCCAGTGGGTCATAAAGGGATGCGACAGTAGATAGGATGCCACGCCGTGTAGCAGGTTGGTCGTTGGGTCGAAATCGAAATCTGAGTGTATCTGATTCAACATGCCAGTGAATGCCTAGCGCCCTTTCAAGTTTTGAATCGTTGAAAGTCAGATCACATGCCTGCTGTGAAGGAGCACGTTCTGATGTTGGAATGCTGTTTAGCACAGTTTGGTTGTTACTTACGAATTTGTGCAGTCTGAGGCCACCTGATGCGCAAATTGTCTGAGCGTCTTGGGCTAGCTGAATAGCTTCCTTGACGCTTGCAGTGCTTGTCACCCCATCATCTACATAAAAATCCTTCATTATGAAATGGGATGCAAGAGGAAACTGTGTCTCTTTTTCTTTAGCCAGATACCTTAATCCGTAATTTGCGCATCCTGGTGATGATGTGGCGCCGAAGAGATGAACCTTCATTCGGAATTCTTGGGGCTCAGCGTCCAGTTTGCCATTTTTCCACCACAAAAATCTTAAATAGTCTCTGTCCGATTCATGCACATAAAATTGGTGAAACATTTTCTCAATGTCACACAGCAACGCAACTTCATGCAGCCTAAATCTGACGAGAACTCCATTCAGATTGTTTAGTAGATCTGGGCCAGGCATCAGATGGTCGTTTAGACTTGTGCCTTTGTACCTTGCTGAGGCATCGAAGACTACCCTCAGTTTGTCTGGTTTTTGGGGATGATATATCCCGTGGTGGGGAATATACCACTTTTCTCCTTCCTTTGCTTCTCTTTCCACTTCCTCTGCCTCTCCCTTTTCCAGGACTTCATTTATAAACTTCACATATTGCTCCTTATGCCTTTGGTCCCTTGACAGTTTTTTTTTGAGACTTTGAAGTCGTAGAATGGCCATTTGCTTGTTGTCCGGTAAGAGTGGTCGTTCCTTAAATGGAAGTGGCATTTCGTAATGTCCTTCCGTGTTTTTAAAAATTCCTTCCTTTAATGTCTTTAGAAATAGAATGTCATCTTGAGACACTGACCTGTTGTCCTTGACATCGTTTTGGAAGTCTGACTCAAGAACCTTAATTGCATCAGCTGGAGTCACTAGGGGGAGCTCCTTTACTGTTATTTTGTGACACACAGTTGACATGCTGAAAGAGTCATTGTGAGATGGTGTGGGGCCAACAATGCTCCAGCCCAGTGCTGTGCGGACTGCATAGGGTTCGTTCTCCTCTCCTAATATTACCTGCCTCGGAGCCAGAGCCTTTGAGCAATTGTAGCCAATTAAAAGGCCAACTTCACATTCTAGATGTGGGGGAATCTCATTTACTATCTCCTTGAGATGATTCCATCGTCTTGCTGTCTCACAGGTAGGAATGTGAGAGTGGTTAACTGGTATGCAGTCTTTAGAGTAAGCTGAAGGGAGTTCAATCATTTCTGTGGAGTTGTAGCCTCTCACCTTAAGACCTGAGACACGTTCACTTGGCACCACAGCATCTCTACCCAGCATTGTAGTGAGCTTTAACCTTATTGGAGTGGACCTTGCCTTGAGATCCTTGGACACATCTTGGTCTATGAAAACTGTGTCACTCTGGGTATCTAAGAGTGCGTAAACAAGCTTCTCTGCACCTGGATGTTGCTCAGAAGAAACCCACACTGGTACTATCATGGAAGTGCTGACACATTGTTCATTGGTTTCAACATTGAGAGACAGTGTAGTTGCAGCCTGTTCTGTATTGATCTGAATTGGGTCTATGGTTGAATTTTTGTTCTCATAATTGAAGTTGTGCAGACAGGTAGGGTGTTTTTTCTTGCACATTTCACACACAAGCCTGAATCGACAGTCCTTCGCACTGTGTCCTGGTTTGAGACAACCATAACAGAGCCGCTTGTCCTTTATGTATTTCCTTCTCTCTTCAAGTGACTTGATTTTAAACTGTGGGCAAACATGAAGTTTGTGTCCATTATCTTGACAGAGCATGCATGGTAGTTTGATTTTTGACCTTTGTTTTGCATTTTCCGTCTCTGTTAACACCTGCGTGTGGAGAACACTTGAAGTGGGCCTTTTTTCCCTTTGTAGGCTCTTTGCAGTGGCTGTGGTGAAGTCTGTAGAATGTAGAGCCTGAAAGGATGTGATTGGGTTGCACACAATCTCTGCTTCAGAACACATGAACTCAGCAAAGTACCTTAAACTAGGAAATTTTCCATTTTCTCTCATAAATTGAGTAGCTTGACGATTCCACCTTGCAGCTGCCCAATTTGGTAACCTTTGAACTAGTTTTTGGTTCTCCTCACAATCGTTGAGAATGTTTAGTCCTTCAATGTAGGGCATAGCCTCATGGCATGTTTGAATGAAATCAGCGAAGGCCCTAAATCCTTTAGAGTCATTTGTTTGTATCTTTGGCCATTTTGACAGCCTTTCTCTAAACGCCCTTTGAACAATAAATGGATCTCCATACCTTTGGTTGAGCCTTGACCATGCGTCCTTGTATGCTTCGCTGTCATTCCTGTAGAAGATGCCATCCAGTGTTTGTTGCGCTGGACCTCCCACATATTTCTTCAAGTAGTGAAGTTTGTCAGCAGATGAGATATTCTTTTTATCAATGAGTGCAGTAAATGAAGCCTTCCACTCAATGAACTGTAGCGGGTCACCTGTGAACATGGATGGCTCTGGTATTGGCAGCCTATTCATGGAGACACTGTCTTGTACCGTTTGGGCTAAATAAATGACGTCTGCTTGAGTAGGTAGGGTGGATATTGCCACATTGCTGTTAGGAGCTTGAATAGGAGTGGGAACTGCAAGGGGTTTCTGATCTCTTTTGCTATGGTCTACAGAGTGAACGCTCCTCTCACTCTTCATTTCCTGATCATAGGTCATCAATCGAGCTCGTGCAGCCTTTACCTCCCTTTCAGCCTTTAATCTTTGTAACTCACGTTTCTGTATTTCAAGCTCCTTTTTTTGCCTATCCTCTAAGAGTTGAATCTTCTCCCTTTGTTTTTCCTCTTCTAGTAACACTTCATACTCTGCTTCTTTAGCTGCTAATTCTGCGGCAGCTTCTGCTCTCTTTCCAGCTACTATTGAACTTGCAGAGCATGATTTACTGGCCGTGGAGTGCTTACTGGAACGTGTGAGAGAGGAACTGTAGATGGATTGGGCATACTCTGGATTAAGAAGCTCACGGAGACGTAGTTTAACTTTGTCACCATCATAGTCATCGATGCCAGAGAGTCTCTCTAGTGCAACCTTGATAATGTCTCTGGTGACTGCTTCACAAGCATCTATGAGTCGTCTAGTGTCGCTGGATGGAGTGATTATGTCTCTTATTTCCATATACAACTTTATGACACTATCCTTTTCATTCTCTAAAATGTCTATAAGTGAAGCGATTTCAGTGTTTGTTATGTCTCCTTTTAATTGCTCTCGTGTTGCACGTACTTGTTTTTTCCATTCATCGTAAGCTTTGCGAAGTCGTTTTTCCTTTCTTTGGGCCTCTTCCTCTTGATAAGCTTGCATCCTTTCTGTGGGCCTCCTTTGCCGAGTGGAGCATGGACGTACCTCTTCCTCGTCGACCTGGAGGTCCCTCGTGTTCTCTGCTTCCTTTTCAGACGTTTCCATGTTGAAAGCGTAGTGATGCAGATGACCATCGGATCCCAGAAGACCTTAGTTAAAGCCGTGGAACGGAAACCGTGAGTTGGCTTTTACTGGGACGGCTGAACGTGGATGAGCTCTTTATCCTCTTGTGGTGAAGCTCTGCTCAGCTTGGGTCAAGCTCTTACTGTAGCGTCCCCGGTTGAAATGATGGTCTCTTAAACTGATGAGTCACAATCCTTTATTTAACCTTGCCTTGTAACTTCACCGTAAGAGCTATAAATGTACACAAAATAAACATTATTGATAACTCAAACAGCGAGTTGCTTACAAAAACACATTTCCTTATTCAATAACTACAAATGAATTCTTTCCTTCAAGTTTTAACATCCTTTTGACACATGAAATAAAATAAATTATGTCAAATTGTTTGTGGCCTTACATGACAAATAAAATAAAGCAACTTGTAAATCATGACCTTTTAACTTACTTAATTAGAGCTCTTTAGCCCCATCTAGTGGACAAAGGCGGACTCCGTTTTTACTCAACAGAACAACCTACAACTTAAATGTCCAATATATATATATACATTTACTAATCAACATTCAAACCTACCTTGTTCCTCATCAACCAGGAGCTAAACCGTCGCTGGTGTTTAAGAAATAAACTGTAT
>JAUCNO010002139.1:0-13966 GCA_032353835.1 Enteromius viviparus
TTTAAATGAATAATTAAAAAAAAACAATATATATATATATATATATATATATATATAAATTAGTTTAATTGTAAATAATTTAAAACTATATTTTATAGTTATTTTATAGTTTTAAGTTTAAATAAAAATATAAATTTTAAGATATTTCAAATTGAAATGAAATTTTATATTTATTGTTTTAAAAAATAATGAATAATACACGTAATATATAGTTAGATCAGCAAGAACATTTTACTTTGCTGACAACCAAATGATAGAACATCACATAAAAATATATGTCATATTAATTTGAAAAATGGTGTATCTGTGTTGTTGTTGTTATTGTTTTTACCTGTAAGACACATCATTCCTGAGTGAAAGAGCCCGTCAGCTGTAAGTGCAGGAGGTGTGGATGATCTGGATGGTGGTCTCTCTGTTTCAGCTTGTGCTAATGAGTCTGAAAGATTTATCAGTGGTCCAGTAAGAGGAGGGGACAGAGCTTTTGAGTCCTGAGAGAGATCTTTAATGGAATAAACCGACATGCATTAAAACATGATCAAAGATGTTGCTTTGCTTCTAATAAGATTCATTAGATCATAAGGACTTGACTGTAAATAAAACAGAACATATTTGATCATACAATGATCTTTTCCTTAGTTTTATTTATTAGGCTAGTCTCTTGAAAAGTGTCTGGATGAATCTAAAAATAGATCTAGAATAGATGAATGTATGTAAACATAGATGGATATAGATTTAAGGATGGATGGAAAAACAGAAAAATATAGGATGAATGAATGGATATAAAGATAGGATGGATGGAAATGTATGGATGGAAAGACAGATATAGGTTGAATGGGCAGAGAGATAGAGGATGTTTGAAAGATTAAAGATGGATGGATGCTTAGAAAGACAGATCAATATTGAATTGATGGGGAAGAATAGGTAGAAGGGATGGATGCATGAATGGATAGATGAATGGATGTATGGGTGGATGGGTGGTTGGGTTTATGGATGATGGATTGATGAAAGATAGAAATAGAATGGAACCATTTGGCATGATCGTGTAAAAGCAGCTACAGATAGCTGGGTTAGATAGATAGATAGATAGATAGATAGATAGATAGATCCAAACCTTGAGCTGGTAGATGTCTTCTGTGTATCTTTGGAGACACGAGTCCAAAGGCAGTGCTCTTCTTTCCTGGAACCACATGCAGCCTGGGAATCATTTCAAAGTAGCTGCTTCTGTCCGCCTCATTTGTCTGTCCTTGAACAACAATGTGGCACTTCTCAGACGTCCCAACCACAGCTGGAGAAAAACAGTGTATCTTGTCCTGAGAGATATTCTGTGTTTGATTCTTACTAGAGTAACGACCTAAAGGACCTGTTTCTGAGGAGCTGCAGCAAGCAGGATTTTCCTGAGCAGGTCTGTGAAGGATACTCGGATGCTCAGATCTTTCTTTGGGTTTAATAGGTTTCTCCTGTGCCTCCAGGTATCGACATTTTTGAGCTTTTTGTCCGTGTTTCCTCCGCATGCACGGTGTGCAGGGTTCCTCTGCGAATCTCACGGTACGAACACAAGCCGTACGTTCCCGGCTAGCACTGTTGGACCTCAACAGTGGAGCATGAGTCTGAGCCCAAGTCTGTGAGTATCCATGGCTTTCTTTGGTAAGGTCCATTAGTTCTTTGCAATTGCTAACCAGACTTCTGCTGTCCCATGTGTTTGGAGACACCCATCCCACCGGACGTATCCCAGACTGAGCTGGATCCATTTCAGCGTGTCTGGAGCTACTGCTGTTGTCTACCAAACGCAAGGACACTGCTATACCATCCCGTGCAGGATGAATCCTTGTCTCAACTGAGAAACTACAGGGGGTAGGTGTATGAGGATGGCACAAACTCAAAGACTCTTGTTGGTTTGTCGTAGACGAGAAGGCCATCCTCTGATCGTCTTCAAACTTAGGATTGGCCACCTCTTCCCAGGGAGCCTTGACTACACCCTGCTGGGTTTTTAGGATGCAACGAGCCAGAGGCCTTCCATGTCTCCCCTCATTGAGTTCCTTAAGCCAGGTTTCAGTGAAGATTCCCTGGTATGAGGTCTCGGGAATTGGGGTTTCCTACAGCTCACAATCCTCCTCCACCTCTAAAAGGCTCTGGACCACAATACGGACCCTCTGGTTTCCAAATGGCACAATCTGCAGGAAAAAGTCTCCTGGTTTGAGCAGAAAAGGGTTAACGGGAGCGAGCTGGATCACGATGCGATCTTGTAAACACAAAGGCCACCCGGAAAACCTGAACACCCTCTGAGAGTACGGGACCTGTTCGAGACAAACAGAACTCAATTGAGAATCCCTTTTAGATTCCAATTGGAATGTTACATTTACTTTTAAATAGCCTTTAAGTTTAGATGGATGCATGGATGACATAAACAGATAGATAGCTAGATAAGTTCATTTTGGTGGTCCAGGGTGGAGGAATACTTTATTCCCAGATTCCACATTCCAGAGAGAAACACTGAATGCCAAGAATGATATAATTACTTATAAATGGTGATTATGATGTGAAAATAAAGAAGAGCATCATGTGGAAGTGGTTCACATGAGCATCTGTGGAAGACAAAGAGCTTATTTAATGAATATTATGGAGCGATGCTCTAGATGTGCTGTAATCACTGCTCTGAGCAGATGAACCTCACACGGCCGACTGCTTCAGTCACTCATTAATTGACCTCATATTCTGCGGCCTGTATGAATGTCAGACGGCCGTCTGGAGCACTTATCTCAATGACTCCTCAAAGATGACGTGTCTGAAAGACATATATTGCAGTCTTCTCAGATCAGCTGAGCTTAGACTATATGACACTGCTGCTCAAGACAATGTGCTACTGATTATTTTCAGACATTAATGTCTGTTTCAAAGTGTTGCTTGTTAATATTAATCAAAAATAAATCTAGCTAAGATAATTAAGGTTGTTGACACATACTGTGTGTGCATGAATTTTTTCTGTGAAAATACTGTAATATGAATTTACTGTATAAGAGAAAGTTGAATAGTGTTTACTCAACTTTAGGCTCTTTTGTATTCGGTTGATTTTCACTAAAATGTAAACAGTAAACAACAACCCCCCAGGTTTGTAAAATGATACTTACATTTAAAACTTTGTAGGATTTTTATTTTATTTATTCTTTTACTGTGCCTAATAGTAAATATCAGTTATGAACAATATATTTGTATTAATTAACTAAAAATATATTTTCTAAAATAGGATGACCTGAACATTTAGTAGATTACACAGAAAATGTCAAAGTATTTCTAATGCATGAAATGCTGCTTTGCAGCTCTGACAATAGCTTGCCATTTAAATGTTTTATTATTAAAATGTCTAAAGTGATCTTTTCCATCACTTTTTTTAAATTATGCAGGATGTGTATTATTAAACAGTATTTGTTATAGATAGCATGGCTATGAAATGAGCCCTAGAATAGTTTGCTATGTTTTATGTTGTTCAAAATGTCCAAAAAGCTCCTTTCATCAAAGAATGAGCTGACATTTTGGTAAACTATGCTGATAATGACAACATATTATTCATAATTATTTATAACAGATAGCTATGAACTCAACCCTAAGAAGAGTTTGACATTTTATTATTTATCAGTCTCATCTCATAATAGGCTGACAGATTAGTAAATTAAACAGACAATATCAAATTATATAACCATAATATCAGCCTTTGCTGGAAATGATAATTTTATCATGTAAAATAACAAAATTTTCTATATTTTCCATCACAGAATTTTATTTGACAAATACAAAATTTAGTATAAAAATGGCACCGCGATGGGCTAAAAACTTCATAATTTAAATTCATATTTCAGAAGGTCAAAAGGCCACATAACTAAAGAAACACACACATTTTAGGCAGTGTATGATTTTAAACACACATTTTCCTTCACTAGTCGCTCAATGTTAGTTTGACTGTAATAGTTTCTAAGGTCATTTATGTATGATTTTTCCCACACTCACACAGGCCGCCTGCTGCACGCTCTCCAGAAGGTGCCTGGCAGGGACGAGGAAGTCGGTCAGACACTGAAGAGCGTCTCCATGGTAATGATCCTCAATGACCTGGAAGAGCTGGCTGAGGACAGTAGAGGCTGTGACCTCAAACGGTGGGTAGAGGGCAGACAGACAGCTCTGGATTGAGTCCAGAGACTTGGGATTCTGTAAGAACACACATACAGTTGCAGCTCATGAAAATTATACAGAGTAACGTAAAATATTATAATATTTAAAGTATCTTCTAAGTTTATTTAATAAAAAAAATTTCAGACATTTACAATAATGCTTAAATGTTAGGGGGTTGGCAACAAAAGGGTCATAAGGTAAAAATTTAGATTTATAAGAGCTGAATAAAAAAGAAAAATCGCTACAAATACTGCTTTAAATACACTTCTGCTATTGATGACTGGTTTTATGCTCCATGGTCAGATATTATCATTCATGATTTTTTGATAAATAGAAACAGAATAGTTCAAAAGAACTTTCAAAAGTTTAAAAGCCTCTTTGTTGCTATCTCTGTTTGAAACCTGTTATTGCAGTTACTTGCGAGATTAACGATGAACTATCATTAGCTCATATCAGATGAAACCCTGCAAATAATTATTATTGTTATACTTATAGTCTAATCTCTAATTGCCTAGAATCAATCTTTGTTTACAGACGTGAGGTAATGACACAGCATAATCACTCAAATTACTGTAAGAAACATTATAACTTTCTGTTGTAAATCGGGGCAAAAGGACTGTGGTAGTTTTAAACACTGGTTGGTTATGTGCTCAAATATTGATTTTGGATCATTTTCAACCAAAAAACTTTGGTTCTGGACTTTAACAAAATAAAATGTGCAGGTCAGACTTAGTTGAAGTTGTGAGTGTAACAGACAGAGAGGTGTGGTCTGGGAGATTGTGAGACGGTCCAGGGGGAGTTTTCTGTTTCTCTGACCCTCAGGCCCAATTCCGGCCCTTAAATCTGTGAATCTAGATTTAGCCGCTGCTGGTTCAGCACTGATGGACCCCAGGGTGAATGGACATTCCTACTGTCCAGTGGGCTGAAGTATACACACACACATACACAAGCCATGTAAGGACAAGGTCCTGAGTGACGGGGGATAATTAATCAAAAATACACATCTCTCTCTCGCTCAACTAGAAAAGCTGCATCTACAACTGTGTGTTCAAGAAACTAATTTAAAGACAACATGAAATAACGATTAATGATTAATCAGTGCATGCTATTGTAAGGCAATACAATATACAGACAAAGCAGAAGCCTTTTTAGTGGAAAGAAAACATCCAATTTAAATGTTTATTTGAATACTTTATCTATTTGTGTCTGTTGATTTCAATTCCGATTCATATCATATATTAAAGAGTTTTATTCCTCTTTATATTCTCAAGCTTGGGGTATATATCATTTGCACATATAACATTTTATTCATAAAATGTGGTAAAATATATATTTTTTCTGTTAACGGTGTTTTGGGATTTATTGAGTAACAAAAGATATTCAGACTCTACATTCAACTCACGTAAGTCAGCTTTATATATATATGTATATATAATACATATTGAGTCAAAGCACTTAACAGTATCAAAATGGGAGAATAGAATAGCTGTAATGAATTATGACTAGATTAAACGCTCAATTTTCAGTTAGACAGATGTCGACATAATTAAGCAAGGGTTGTTAAACCTTTATGTTTAGGAAATGTTTCCAGTTTTAAAAAGTGTTTCGATAATCTCAGCAAAAAAGAGAGAAATCTTCTTGTAGTACTATAACATAGGATGTGTGAATTTGGCAGAAGTCTAAAAGTGTGTGATGTGAGAGTGGACACCTCTGTGATACTGGATCCTGTTCTGTCCGGTGTATTTCTGACTGATCCGCATTTATGTAGAGCAGGAAACCGACGCCACGTTTGAGTCTCGCTGAAATGCACTCGCAGCTACCTCCGAATCTCCTCTGACCTCAGTGGCCATCCATCAAAAAATACCACTGATGTTTGCTTTGTGTGTGTGTGTTTGTGTTGAGATTTGAGTTTCTAGTGTCCAGTTTCTCTCTCATATACACAGATAAGCACAGTATAAACAACAGTCTGTAATCCATATCCTAATCCTGTCACAATCGTTTTTAAAGCACAACATTAAATTCGTTATAAAACACATTTGAAACAGTTTAGTTGCAGAAAGAAGCAGGAACATTTAGATTTGAATTTATATTGTAACTTTGCATTGGTTTTCAGGGTTTGCACATGAAAAACAGTAATATATATATATATATATATATATATAGTAAATGATATTTGTTGTATTTGTAAGTAAAACAAACATTGTAGCAAGTTTTACAAGAAAATTATATGCCATTTGTTAAATTAACTAGCAATTTTCTGCATCAAATATTTTTTATAAAGTAAATTCTACACTACATTTTTCTTTTTTTCTTTCAGATTAGTTATTATATTTTATTATTATTATTGATAAAATAATAAATTGTGTAAATCACATTTGTTTTAAAATCAAAGCAGAATAAAAATAGTTAATAAAAAACACATAATAAATAATAAAACACATTTGAAAACAAAATGTCACATGTAATCCAGGGTTTTAAATTTAGTGTTTCAATTTTCACTCAGAAATCGCAATTAAACTTCATAAGTAAACTTCACTAAGCAATTCCTACATAAAAAGATAATATTTACTAAATAAAAATATGCATTGTAGTTTGTGTCTGTAAAATTATGAATTAGTTGAATCATTTGAGAACCATTTGGACCATTATTTTAAAGCCTTGCAAGAAATATTTACTTCGATCCAGAGCTGTCTGTCTGTCCCCTACCCAAACATCACTTTTTTCAACTGCTATTGCATATTTAAGATCAATGATTGGGTTTTTAATGACAAAACCTCTAACACTAAATGATAAACTTCTGCCTAACCCATCACATATTTCTGATAGTGGATGATAGACAAAAAACCAAACAAAAATAGATTTGCCATATCACAGAGTAATCTGTGGGATCTTCTGACTTGAAATATCCTAGCTTGATGTTAAATAATTGAATAATGAATAATGATGTATATTATTTTCCCCATAGGAAAGTTAAAACCACTGCAAAGTTGTTTTTTTTATTGGAAATATTTTTTCAATACATCACTATATAATTTTAACATAATTTATCTAAAATTATTTTACACTAATTAATAATTTAATTGTTCATCGTAATTTGTACAACTCTAATTACTGTTATTTAATTTATTGTTTTACAAAAAACTTTCTGTAAGAGTCACCATTGCAAGTAACCGAAAATATCTCACAAATTCAATACATAATTTTTTAATTGTGTGTGTGTGTGTATATATATATATATATATATTTATATATACATTAACACAATATAATTGGCATTAAATAATTGTTTAAACTTTTTTATTTTTAATTATTGACATTTTAATTTCAATAAAATTTTATTTTTTAAATTCAATGCATTTTTGTAATTGCATCTTTCACATTGAAAGTAATTTTGTTTCTACTTGCCTTTGAAGTAAATGTAATTTCTTTCATAATAAAGTGTTAAAAGCAGAACACCCATTCTCAATCTAATAAACTTTTTAGAAAATAAACGTAATTTATTCACTGGAACTTAATCGTGTTGGGGCATATGTTTTTATGTTAGGGAATACAGGACAGTCAGGCAACAAAGAACGTCTCGGTTACGTATGTAACCCTCGTTTCCTGAAGAAGGGAACGGAGACGTCACGTCGGTGACCGACGAATAGGAATCTGGCTTCGAGACAACTCTGCGTGTACAAACACGGCAATGATTCTCATTGGCATACGCTGATTAGGATCAGCTGAACCCAATCGCTGTGCGAGTATAAGTAGGTCAGCAGATCTAGCGTTCATTCGTTTTTCGCTGAGGAGCCGAGCCGGTGTTATGGCCCCTAGCGGCGGTACAGTCCCTATGGCGACGGGACGTGACGTCTCCATTCCTTTCTTCAGGGAACGAGGGTTACATACGTAACCGAGACGTTCCCTTTCAGTCGGTCACTTCGACGTCACGTTCTTGTCCACAAGAATGCTTGCAGGCCCGGGAAGGAAGTGACGGGTTACCCTGCCAGGAAGTAGAAGCCTGTGGACACAGTTGCATCGCAACAGACCTCTTAACCTGGGGGACCCCCGTGTACCCCCGTGCTGCGCCCCCGTCAAGGGTGGTGAAGGAGGATGAGCCGTTCGATTGCTTCCTGGCAGTGAAAGGTGCCTTCCACGACTGAGTCAGCTCATCATGCACATCCGGGAAGAACGGTAATGGAGTAGGACCCTGCGGACCAGGATCAGGACGTTGTGAGGGAGCCCACTCAATCCCAACCTCCCTAGCAGCCCGGGCAAGCATTGCAATTAGTTCCGGATCGGTATCCGGTACGATTGAGCGCCCACCGGGCGCCGCTCCAGAAGCGGACGCTTCATCTCCTGAACCATACTCTCAGGGGGGAGCTCCAAAGGAAACATCTGACTCCGTTTCCGGAAAGCCAGGCAGTCCCGAAGGAAACTCCAGCAGTGTCGGAGTGCGCAAGACAGGGGGCGCTCCCCGAGGGGAGTTCTGCACTGTCACCATCAGGCTGGCCCTGTCTCCCCCGGAACCGGAAGCTCCGCGGACGCTGCCAGCGCGAGCTCCAGAACGAGGAAGAGGAATAGGGACTTCCCCACCGGCCATGTAATTCAGCCTGGTGCACAGCTCAGAGATGGTCATTTTCCCGCAATGAGAGCATGAAACATCCCCGAACGCTGCTCTAGCATGCTTAATGCCCAGGCATGTCAAGCAGTGTTCGTGACTATCCGCCGGCGCCAGGTAATGGCCACATCCTACAACGCACGGATGGTACGACATCCCGAAGGAAGCGCCTTGAAAAACGAACCACCCGTGAGTACTCTTTTAGCCATTTTGTGAAAGACCGAAGCTAACAGGGAAGATGGTCGCTCAGTAAATGCAGATAGTGCAACACAATTGTTACCGCCACTAGACTGGAACCACCGTCGCTGCAACGCCGTCACACCAGCCTTTCTTCGTCGTCCGCAGAGTAGAATTGGCTTACAGAACGTTCGCATGAACTGCTCGGCTCTGAAGGGAAAAGCTAATGAACGCTAGATCTGCTGACCTACTTTTACTCGCAAGGCGATTGGGTTCAGCTGATCCTAATCAGCGTATGCCAATGAGAATCATTGGCGTGTTTGGACACGCAGAGTTGTTTTGGCATCTCGAAGCGAGATTCCTATTCGACGGTCACCGACGTGACGTCAAAGTGACCGACTGAAAGGGAACATTCATGCATCTGATGCATCAAGAGTGGGACGCTCAGAGGAATGTCATCATGTGTCACTTTTCTCTTGTAACGTTTTCCTCAGAAAGTTTTATACATGTCATAAAGTGATTCTATAAAATACAAATGGTGTAACATTGTTTTACAGAACACAACGGTATGCTCTGTTTGCATTGTAATAAGACAGTTCATTAAAGCACAGGTGTAGAAGGTCTGAAAACAGGACAAAGTTACCGTACCATTCTGAACAGAAGACAGTGCTTCTCCAGCTAAAGCTCCATGTCATGCTCTCTGAAGTCCTTTCTGAAGCAAGTAAGTGATTTATGTAGTAAAGCTGATCCGTGTGAAATACATCCATCCATTCTATCCGAGTACAAAACCAACACTGAAGGACTCCTCTGTGTGTGTTTGTGTGTGTGTGTGAAAGTGGGCTGTGCTCAGTACAGAGAGAGAGAGACTTCCTGTTATTCCATTGTATTTTACTGAAAAATAGATATTTTATAAGTATAAATAAATAATGTTTCACATTATTACAATTTATTACAGTACTATCACTTTTCACAAAAAAAACAAACAAACATTCTATTACTAGTTTTAAAAGAACCTAGAAAACAATATGCAAATCTGATATGAAATAGAATTAAATTAAGCACCAAATTAAGCACCAAAATCAACATATTAAGAGTGATTTCTGAAGGATCATGTGACTCTGAAGACTGGAGTAATGATGCTGATAATACGGAATACACTGCATTTTGCTGTGTATTATAATAGAAAAGAGTTATTTGGAATTGTAATAATATTTCACAATATTACTGTTTTTACTGTATTTTAAATCAAATAAAACCTTACCCATATATGTCCAAAACAGTAAATCTGTGACTCAACATGAGACTTAGAAGCTCATAAACTCTCCAGGAAGCAGACAAACAGTTAACAACTGCAAAGTGACAAATGTCCTTCACGACCCCTCACAACAGCTGACCACGTTCACAGACGTGAACATAGACGAGACCCCATGAGACGAGCGGACAGAAGTGGAAACACAGCGTTACGTAACTCTCAGTTACTCATGCAGTGAAAACACAACAACGGTTTTCTTACTTGGGAAATGCTGATACGACAAAAAACAATCAAAAAATGTCATTTAACAAACAAAAGTCTTGTATATAAACTACATGCACAAATGCAAATGTCAGTCGGGAAACAGAGAGGCGTTCAGCTCGTAATTTCGCTACGTGCTGAGTGAGAAATTGCTGTTCCCTAGAGATCCATTAGATAAATAGCAGATAGCAGTCATTAAACTGACCCGACCCGACCCTCCATGAGAGTGTGTGTGTGTGTTCAAACCGATACAGGGAGTTTGAACACAGATCACAAGCAGGAAACTGTAGGGTTTGGACATTAGTGTGTTTAAAGCAACGGTTCTCGCTAACATGAAAAAATGCTCAATGTTAACTCACTCTCAGGCCAAGATGTAGAAGAGTTTGTTTCTCTACTGGAAGAGATTAGGAGAAATATAGAATTACATCACTTGCTCAGCAATGGAAGCTCTTTAGTGAATGGGTGCTGTCAGAATAAGAGTCCAAACATCTGATAAAAACATCATAATAATCCACACCACTCCAGTCCATCAGTTAACATCTGGAGAAGACCTAAAGCTGCATGTTTGTAGAAAAAGAAATAGCATGAAACATGAAGACATTTTTAACTTGAAGCAGTCACTTCTGGCTAAATATTCATTATCCATAATAACACTTGCTTCAGTGAAAAAATCTATCAACTATCATGTCAAAATCCAACAGCATGTTTGTTTAGACCTATTTTGGCTTGTTAAGAGCGCTTCATCTGTGCATATTTTTCTCGTGATTTAGACCGGATCAGCAATATTGAGAATTAAGGATTCATATTTTAGCCTAAAACACTGGTTTAAAGAGCTGCTTCTTACAAACGCACAGCTTTTGACTGCACAGTGTGTTAACTGATGGATGGGAGAGGTGTGGATCATGGTTTTTATCTGCTGTTTGGATCAGCTGATCATCCTGACGGCACTCCAGTGAGCAAGTGATGCAATGCTACATTTTTCCAAATGTGATAATGAAAAAAAAAACTCATCCACATCTTTGATGGCCTTTAAAACTATTGGTTTAAACACACTCTCTGATGTCCAAATGACCCTATAGATTACTGCCTGTAATCTGTGTTCAGATCATTATGACGGCACCCATTCACTGCAGAGCAAGAGATGTGATGCTACATTTCTCCAAATCTGTTTTAAAGAAACATACTCTTTAAAGAAACATACTCTTCTATATCTTGGAAGCGCTGAAGGTGAGTAAATGTTTAATACATTTTTCTGTAATCACAGTGTGAGCAAAATTTTTAAAGCTGTAATATACAGTAAGATAAAGTAAAAAAAGTCTTTGTCCAGCTTATTAAAAAAAGTGTAAAATTAACACATTAAAATGGCTAAACGGTTTTCAAAATAATTTGTAATCTTTTTTTATGTAAATTTATTATGAACTATTAACATAATTATTTTGACTTTATTTTCATATCAGTATACCTGTGTAACTCCCCTGTGTCCGCTTTCACCACAACTCGCCTTCGCTCCGAGCAGGTCTTGAACTCAAGTCTTCAGCATGGGAGGCAGGCGCTCTAACCAGGAGGCTAAAGGTCCTAACCTCTAGTGTTAGCCACACAGCAGTTACTTGCTGGCCTCCGTCACACCTGCATTTATACAGTTTTCGCAATAGTCAAGCTTTTACTTGTTCTTTTCTTTACTTTCGGCAAAAAAGTTATTTTAAAGTGCCGCTATAATGCCATTTAAAAGGTGGCTAATATTGTTTTATGAGTCTCTTAAAACATGTTTACATGTATGCAAGGTCAAAAAACACTTTAGTTTTCTCCAAAAATAGATTTAATTCTACCCTTTTTCTAAATGATTGGTAAACAACTCCTATGAAGCAGTTCGAAGACTGAGTCTGTCTAAACCCTTCCTTCCCGTGAGCCCTCACTGTGATTGGTCAGATGGCGCAGTCTACCGCTACAGCGTGTCAGAAAATGAAACGCCCATTGACATTGACAACTGAATGACAGCGCAGGATACAACATCTTCTTGACATGATGTAATTCATGTGGAAATTGTACTGTTTGTGGGCGGGGAAAGTTGTTCACAACGTAGGATAGAAAAGGAAAAAGATTTGAATTGCTGACGACTCGTTTAGGCAAATGTGAGACGACTCTTTTTTTGATAGACATGTTACGAACTGTGGACTGTTCTTTTGTGTGTTTTTCTGTTTCTTTGTATTCTGTTTATTTCTAGGCACTATCCTGTTGAAAGTCTATTGGTGGATGTGCCTGTCTATCATCATTCGATAATATGTGACGTCACGTCATCTCGTCCAATCCTGTTCGTTCCCAAGGCTTTTTAAACGCAAGCGGTGCTGGAACAAGAGAGAACGAGAGTGTGTTTGTGCAGAGCTTGTAATTCGGTGTTACGTGCTGCTGTTATGGTTATCTAGAACTACTATGTTAATGTTAGACTGAGCTTTGTAAAAGGAAAGGTTGTGAAGTATTACCATTCTGAAAGCATGTGTGCCCGTTGATCTCATATTTTCTCTGACACGTTTAGCACACTCACGCTCCACTACAGTGTATGTCCAACTCTGCATTGCAGACAACGGAGTTGTGGAACAAGTATAGTAAGTCACGTGACATACATATTTGCACTTAGGAATTTAATGTATTAGATACACTAGTGAGCGGAGTGTGCTATATGATGTAGTTTTCTTTATATTATTTAGTGTAATTTCAGGGCGCTCTTGCACTGAAGAATTTTTTTTTTTTGCTTTGTTTTTTTTATTTAGAGGTCTGGGAGGAGATAGTGGGGATTCTTTTGGTTACATTTGTTTTATGTTTTATAGCGCTACTCTCAGTTCCCACCCCCATTTGTCTTGCCATTTAAGTTGTTTTGTTATTGTTTTGTCTTTACTTAATATTTACAAATATTTTTCGTTTTTGGAACAATAAATCTTTTGCGGTGCTAATATTTCATCTCCTGTGATTGTTTTGTCCTACCTACCTTTAGCTATCTCCTTTGGCCATCTCAATGTTACGCCTTTGAAAATCCTAGACACTAAATTCATTTAAGGTCATAACACTGCATGTCATGCCTAGAATGTTTGTTAATATCTAGATGTACATTTTTAAAAATGTGATTTTTTGTTTTTTGTTTTTTTTTGTGAATATTCAGTCCTGTTGCAGTTTTGAAGAAGTCCTTGGATTAACACAGCCCTACAGTACATCGGAATACTACATTGATGTGAATAAGTGGCTCATCCCCTGCATGGCTAAGTCCTCTCTCTCAACCTTTACACACAAAAGTGCTTTTGTGCTCACTGAATTTGTCTGTTCCTTTTGTATTTTGAACTTTAAACATTTTAATACAATACACATTTAAGTGTGAATATAGTCATAAATGACTGGAACTCATACAGTCATACAAATATAAATAATTTATTATTTTTAATGCTGTGTTACACTGTTTTTATGTACGCTGTACTAATTGTGTTTGTAAGAGTTGAATTTCCTTGTGGCCTCTTGAAATTGAGAAAATAAAT
>JAUCNO010002140.1:0-13952 GCA_032353835.1 Enteromius viviparus
CAGTGTGTGTCCGGTGTGTGTTCTCCTCTCCTCCATCTGTGTGTTCTGCCTCTGTTGTAAAAAAACTACAGGTAAATATTATTCTTTTGTACTGCCAAAGTGTTACAGATTTTGTCATCAAAATATATATATATATATATTTTTTTTTAATTCTGCATTACTTGCAGTGCTCTAATTCAAATTTTCTGCAACTGATCAAAAACACAAACTGAAAGGTAGACATTTTGAGGTATGACCAACGAAAAAAAATTCAAAACCTGTAAAACATTCCACAATGGCTTTTTTCTGTAGCTTAAAAAGATCTGGGTACCAAAAAATTTGCAGATAAATGGATAATTATTAGTGGTGGGCTGTTATTAGCGTTAATGTGCTGCGTTAACATGAGACTCTTATCACGCAAAAAAAAATAAAATAAAAATTATCTTTAATCTATTCACAAAGTTGGGTTGGGAGCTGGTTCTATTCTACGCAAGCTATGATGACTTTCACCTTGATATTTTAGCACGGATAATTTTGATAATTAAAACATATGTAACCGAGTGCAGGAATGAACGTGATCAATCTTACCTGATACTGATATTACAATAGCCAGTCTTAACAGTTTACATCAGGGATCATCAGTTCGGTCCTGGAGGGCCAGTGTCCCTGCAGAGTTTAGCTCCAACCCTAATCAAACCTGAAGCTGGTATACTAGGTATACTTGATACTTCCAGGCAGGTGTATTGAGGCAAGTGAGAACTAATCTGCAGGACACCGTCCCCTTCAGAATCAAGTTTGATGACCCCTGGTTTACATGATCTGGCTCTTTATTTGTGTTTATTTATTTATTTTATATATGGAAATATATTAAATGTGTGTGGTAAGAGAATATACGGCATATTGTGTTGGCTAAAACACACAAGGAAACGTGTTGTGAAAAATAATTTCACGGACATCGCATTTGGACTCTAGAATTATCACAGAGGTTGTGAGAGAAAAACACAAACATGGCAGATTAGGATGGGATTAAAATCATCAAGTATATCTGTAAAAACAAAAGATTCTCTAACGACCCCCTGTATAACTAGTCCTGTCCAAATAGGGCTTTTTACTTTAAGTCATTATTTAGGTAGCACACATATTCTGAATGCCTTTGGCAGAATTCAAATTAGCTCATTTAATCTAGTATCAATTTAAAAATTATAATATAAATATATATAATATGCAATGAAACAAAAACATTATTATTCATTTATTTTTATTACAGGAGAATTATGTTAATGAGGTGTGTTATGTTTCTGTAGCCTGGGCGACCAGGAGACAAAACCAACACAAGAAAACACGAGAATCAAGTTTAGATTTCAGTACTCATGCTCCTGTCAGAACAGAAACTTAATACAAAGATGCAGGAGCCATTATCATTTAAACATAAAATAATGGAATGTGTTATAAACATGTATCTATGATTAAATCATAAATGAAAAATATGGAAAATTCTTCATCTTCTCCCTAATTGGTATTGAAAAATAAAACATTTTAATTCCGTAAAAGTGTTTCCATCAGTGTTTGTGAACACACAGTGATAAGTAACAGGTTCTGGAAGTTTTATTACAGGGTTTCATGTGATATGAAGAGTTTATTTTAAAGATGTCATGAACTGCCAATTATTAGATTTTTATATAAAATACATGACATTTTTGAAAACATTATTATAACCCCCTCATCAGAACACTCTGTTTGAATAGGTGTGATGATTGTAAACTGGGAAGTTAACACCCACTGCTTGACTAATAGCTTTGCATGTTAGAGAGTTCAAAAATGGACCCTCCTGTGATTTAGATAAAAAAAAAAAAACTGTACATGACTACATAAAATAAAAGAGTTACTTGCACTTGTGTTGCGACATTATCAGTTGATGACCGCAATGCTTATCTGACTCAGTAAGCCTCATGAAAATTTCCCAAATCGCACTTTTTTTCCATTACATTATAGTAAAAATGCATTTTTTAAGTTGCTTTCAACACTCTGTGTTGCTCTTCAAAGGAGCTTTGCACTTCTGTCTTTTTTTTTCTTTCAAAGAAAGGTCATGTCTCTTTCTCAGTAATAAAGAAACAATCTTAACCACACACGTTTCCATCTAGCTTGCTGACTGCATATGTGACAGAAACAGAAAGGACAGGGTTTGTTTTTTGTCTGTAAATGTGTATGCGGTCAGTTTGTTGTGAAATGCAATGTCTGCAAAAGCTTGGTCTACAGCTGCAGACTTTTCTACACCTTGCGAAGGATGAGTAAGCATTAATTAAAGCAGGGGTGCCCGATCCTGCTCCTGCCAATCGACTGTACCTCAAACCTCAGCTCCAACTCTTATCAAACACACTGTACAGATTACAGTCCATTGTTAGAGCGACCAATGGACACTTGTATACATGGTGGCCTCTTCGCCGGTAGAGTTAGGTACTTCGACTGAAGTGACAAACACTTACGGCGCAGCAAGGGACGCAGTACTCATTCCCGTATCTGAGGGAACCTGGGTTATGGAATTAACCTGTACGTTCCCTCTTGATACTTTACTCGTACTGAATCTGCTAAGACGCTATGGGAACACAATTTAATCCCACTGCGCCATAAGTGCAGAACGATCAAGCCTGACAGTGGACCTAGGTGAAAACCGGGTCGCACAGTCACATTAACATGCAGAAAGATCACTGCTCCACATGCATTGTATGCATTAAATCGTCCTTGCACGTAGGAGGCGTGTGAGCCTGTGCTCGCAGTTTGGCAGGTGATGACCAACGTGGCGAGCTACAACAGAAATGACAGACATAAAGCTTTTAACTGTGATAAACAGCTGGTCAGGCTAAGCAGATAAACAGCTGGTCAGGCTGATCGCTCAGTGTAGGCTCTTAACGCTCAGAGAGGGCAGAGGGCCATGGCTCTCGCTAGGGGGTAGAGCCAAGAGGGATACCACCTGCGCTTTGAACAGTGTGGAGAGCACCTTCTGCATATAGCCGAGTCTCGGTTTCAGGATGATTTATAGAGACTGCTATCCACGGCTGGTTCCTCCAGAAGTGGGCTACCAGGAGGAGTCTGTGACCTTCCTCCCTGACATGGCTAATGACCTGTGGTATCAGAGCCGTCAGGGAAAACGCATAGAGCAGGAGGCTGGGCCAGTTCTGGGCTAGAGCGTCCATCTCTTTCGTAAATTAAGCTGGGCAGCGTGTTTTGCTATCTGAGGTGAAAAGATCTATTTTCGCCCTGCTGAACGTCTGCCAGATTAACTGGGTCGTTTTAGGGTGAAGTGTCTATTCTTCTGAATGCGCTTTGCCTCTTGACAGCATGTCAGCACCCTGTTTTAGAATGCCCGGTATGTGCGTCGCTCTTATCAAGCGCAAGTTGCGCAGGGCTAACCTCAGCTCTGCCAGTTTGAGGAAGCGATGTCAGACCCCCTTGACCATAGGCAGTTGATGTGCAAACTGCTGTCCTCGACTGACCACAGGCCGAAGGCCAGAGAGCCTTCATGCAGCGTCCCACATCCCATTATGGAGGCGTCTGTCACAATCGATCTCCTCCTGTTGGCCACACAGAGAGGAACTCCTTCTCGCAGCCACTGGACATTTTTACATAGAGCTGTAACACATCCTCTGTTAACTTGGAGCATGAGACGCCCGTGACCACTCATGTTGCGGCATCCGTGCTTTCAGCCAGTATTGCAGAGGCAGCATGTGTAAGAGGCTAAGCCGCATCACTGCTGAGGCTGCTGACATTAGACCCAGCATCTTCTGAAAATCTCAATTTTGAAGGAGAACGCACATTTCGCTATGTTTGCGGCGTGCTCCTGTGAGATCGACTCAATGACTGTGCCCAGGAATTCTATTTGTTCACTCTGAGCCCAAGCTGGTCTAAATGCCTCTCCGCCTCGGTTCGCTATTTTGCCACAATGAGCCAATTGTCAAGATAATCGAGACTCGGATTGCCATCAGTTTCAGAGGGGATGCACTTAGTAAAAGTATGGGAGGCTGGGAAGAGACCAAAGGGAAGGGAAGGGAATGGCCTGTGATGAGGGGCTATTTGTACACGAAAGTACGTTTAGGTCCAGTGAAAGCAGCAAGTCTCCTGGCTGTATCCGTGAGAGGATGGTTTTTAGAGTAATCATTCTGAAGTGCTGTTTTATTAGAGCGGGTTTTAGACGTAAAAGATCGAGTATAGGTCTCAGGCCACCATCTCGCTTGGGGACTAGGAAATAACGACTGTAATCCCCTTTTTCTCTTTCTGATGGGGGAATCATTTGTATTGCCCCCTTTAAGAGAAGCGCTTCCACTTCTGCGTGCAGCACATGAGCGGTGTGGACGCCTCGCAAATTGAAGGGTGTAACTGTGTTTTATCCTGGGAATGGTGCACCAGACATTCTGAAGTAGGGATAAAGGGTTTATTACTTCTAGTGTTTTGTTGCTGTGTAGTGACATATGTCTTGTTTCATTTTGTGCTTGAGCAAAGGCTTTGTCGCTAAAGGAGAAGAATCTAACTCTACCGGGGAAGAGGCCAACATATATACATGCTTGGTCTTGCCCATTCTGGTTGCTCTAACACAGCGACCTGCCGATATGTTCTAAAACTGCTGCAGCGACCAATGGCCGTTGCAGTTTCATTGCATGATTGAATAGGATTCAGTTAGGAGGAAATAAGAAGTATTTCCCATATCGTCTTAGCAGACGCAGTACGAGTGAAATATTGACAGGGAACTGCCTTTAACTTTCAAGTGACCCTGAAGACTGTAATTAGATGCTTCAGGTGTTTTTGATTAGAGTTGGAGTTAAAATTTGGAAGGACAGTCGATCGTCAGAAGCAGGATTGGGCACTGAATTACAGCATCTCTGAGAATAAAGCACATAGTCTAGTAGTGGCTAAAGCTTTACACTTCCTATATTCCAGTCTCATGATGAGAGAAAGATATTGACTCATTTATACAAACATTTAAGTTACTTTAATGCTACTTTCATGTAGACCACTAGCTTTTGGTACATTTAGGGTAATACAGGCAAAGATGTCCCCTGGAGCAAGATGATACATCAATGACACATATGACACAATAGTTGTGTCTTATTTAGAAGGCTAACCTTCTTCTGCCACCTGCTATTTGGATGAAGATTTGTTTAGTAGCGTGTTGGCAAGTAACAACATCGAAGTAAGGTTATTCATTTAATTAAAGCTATCACTGAAAATTACCATAAATCAATGGTACCATAAATCAACCATTTTTGCATAAATCAATGTGATATCTAATTACACCAACAAACAAACATCGTTAGTATTTACTTATAGTTTAGATTTGTTGTTTTTTATGTAATACAAAAGTAATATACAAACCCATTATTTTTTATCAATGACATGACATGATCCAACTTACGATCCAAGTTGGGTTTTCTCCTATGGTAGAGCACTGGACCTTAGTACATCTTAATAATGAGACCAGGTCTTCTAAACCTTACCAGCAATATAGTCCATTGTAATAAAACACTAACAGTCAATTTAAGATGAAACCTTCCATTGACGTGAACCAGTCAGATAAAATTTGCCATTTGCATTAAGACCCTCACCAGTGTCACACTCACAATCACTCACTGAGATGAAGAGAACATGACTTGCAGTCATCGTGTTCATGTGTAAGAAACACCTCCATGATTCAACAGGGTTTTACCCACATTGGTGGACCCCGAACAGACTCTGGGGTTAGCAGAAGTCAAGACCCTGTTAGGCAAAGGGGCCATCCAGATGCCCGCCTTCATTGAGAAATTCAGATTTTTACAGCCGGTATTTTGTGGTGCCAAAGAAGGATGGAGGGCTGAGGCCCATATTAGATCTCAGGCAGCTGAATCATTCAGTCAGACAGCTGAAGTTCAGAATGCCAACGTTTAAACAAGTGGTGCATCAAATCAGGCCAAACGACTGGTTTGTTACAATAGATCTCAAAGACGCATACTTTCACGTGTCCATACATCCTTCACACAGGAAGTTCCTAAGGTTTGCTTTCGAGGGTGAAGCTTTCCAATATCGGGTTCTCCCATTCGGTCTGGCTCTCTCACCCCGTACATTTACAAAGGTAGTAGATGCAGCTTTAGCTTTGTTGCTGCTTCAGGGCATCCGAATCCTCAATTACATCGACGACTGGCTAATTCTAGCAGAGTCACAGAGCGAGGCGGACACACATGGAGATGTGGTCCTAGCTCATATGAGGAGGTTGGGGTTGAGACTGAATGCCAAGAAAAGCGTGCTTTTCTTGGTGTGGTATGGGACACAGTCACGGACACGTATGTCTCCCGTTCGAGTTGAGGCAGTTCTCCAGTTGTTCTGGAGGGTGCGAGAGGGCCTCTCTCTGACCATGAAATTCTTTCAGAGACTGGTGGGGTTGCTAGTAGCGGCATCGAATGTGATTCCACTCTGCCTACTCCATATGAGCAGTGTTTCGGGCGTTAAGACATTTTCTCCCGGACTTAAGAGGCTGGCATGTGCTGGTCAGGTCAGACAACATGGCGGCGGTTTCCCATATCAACCATCAAGGGGGGCTGTGTTCGCGTCCACTAAACAACCTGGCGCGCCAGATCTTGATGTGGTCTCAGGGCAGGCTCCTCTCAGTGAGAGCAGTTTATGTCCTGGGACATCTGAACATAGGGGCGGACTTCCTGTCGAGACAGAGGTTGAGGCCCGGGGAATGGAGACTTCATCCAGATGTCGTTCAGCGAATCTGGACAGTCTTCTACAGGGACGAGGTGAACTTGTTTGCGACCCAGGAGAGTGCTTAGTGTCCCCTCTGGTTCTCTCTAGTTCATCCAGCTCCATTGGGCCTGGATGCTATGGCACAGACTTGGCCGAGGCTTCGTCTATACGCTTTTAAGGTGTATGTGGTAGCAATTTCGGCTTTCCGCTCCATGATTGATGGACAGTCAACAGGTTGAGATCCGTTATTGCGGTTCTTCCTTCGGGGTGCACTTAAGCTGAGGCATCCTATTCGCTCCTGGGTTCCAACCTGAGATCTTTCAGTGGTACTCAAGGCTCTCTCTCGACCCCCCTTCGAGCTGTTAGTCTCTGACCGTCTACTTACCTTTACAACGGTAGTGTTGTTAGCTCTGGCTTCATTGAAGAGAGTAGGAGATTTGCAAGCCGGTCTGGTGAAAGTTTTCCTTTACCCACGTACGGGCTATGTTCGTAAGGTCCCTTCAGTACCACCACGACCTGTAGTACTTCAGGCATTGGTGTCTTGGTGTCTCTGCAGTGTGTAACACTCCTATTCCATTCAGTACTATGTATCCTGTGACCACTTTGCCAAGAATTTCTCCTGCTCTCGCTGGCAGCACTCCTGTGCAAGCTCTCACCTGGGCACCCCACATGGATAACATGCAGCTTTGTACATCATCCGGAGGAGAAATTCCATTTTCAGTTGCACAACACGACCTGCCAAATGTTCTACCAACTCCTGGAAGGGAAATTCAACAGTTTACTGCCCAGGTACAAGGGAACTGGGATATCCTATTTGTCTTCATGAAAATATAAGAAAAAAAATGTCTGCTCTTGTAAAAGTCACTTCTTCTCACCACACAAGTCAACTCGCTTACCTTGCTGCAAAAGTGGAGGATAACAAGGGTCAAGTCTTCACTCTGTTGACCACCACCACACAACAGGAGGAATCTGAAACAGACCAGTTGACTAAAGCTGTGAAGCAAATGATTACAGAGGAACTGCAACAGGTGAAATCTACCATGGTGTAAGAAATGCGTTTCATGGTGAACCAACTTCAGTCAGAAGTTCAGCAGGACATCAAAGCTGTTCAACACTCATTTCAAACGAGCCACAATCATATTACCAGATAACTCCAGCAATGTGTCACCCTTTTTTTACATGTGCAAAGGCATTGAAAAAGGTTGACTTTTCCTACTTTTGGAAGGACATCAGATGATGCAGACCCCCTACTGTACCTAGCCAAATGTCAGGATTTCTTGGCTCTTCATCCCCTCACTAATGTGGATATCTTGGCCACCTTTCGTACTGTCCTACATTGAACCGCTCGTGACTAGTGGGAGGTTTACCTTAACATTAAGCCTTACCTTATCAGCCAATTTCGTAGTCAAGTAAGTACTGTGGAGGAGTTGGTTAAGTTAGGATACCAATTGGAAAAAGATTATGAACAGCAGCTTCGATATGAAGGTCAAATGGGACCAAATTATTTCCAAAATGACCCTCACCGGTCAAACCTGTTGTGAAGGTCCCAGTTCAATGTTGGAGATGCAGAGGAAAGCATCCGCCAGAGAAGGGTCCACACCCTCCACAGAACCTGAAGTCAGCTGGACAACTTGTCACCAGCACCTAGAATCCATATTCCTCTCATCAGACAAGAGGTCAATCTTCTAACAAGTCTGTCACTGCCACAAGAATGGATAAGCCTCCTTCTACCTCTAAAAAAACAACAACACCCACAGGCCCTAATGCACCAATGACAGTACCTCAGCAATAGGTTCTTCCCGCCAGTTTTGCTGCCTTGAATGGAAAAGCCATTATGGATACTGGTGCAAGTTTCACACTTACTCATGAAAGTCTCATGAAACTGTTCCATCATCCACTCAGCTCCACCCATGGATCCGTGGACCTATCTACTTGGCAAATGGAAAAGCAGAGATTCCATTAGAATGGATAAATACCACCATACAACTCCAGGACCAAACTTTCACTATGCCTGCGGCAGTTCTGACATCTCAAGCTCTTGCCTATGCTGTAGTCCTAGGGTTGTATTTTATCTTTGTCAGTGGAATGCAGCTTAACCCTCTGAGGTCTGAGGTGATTTTGGGGCCCTTGAGATGTTTGGGCATGCTATGATATTTGAGCTTTTTTTCAGCTACTTAGAACATATTATTGACCAACCTGTATTTTTCTTGTAATCAGCACAAACTTCTCTATAATTATATGTGACCAAAATTAATTTACATGTTTTAGGAAAAAAATATGCGTGGTTAGTAAGTTTTGAGAAAAAAAAAACTATCTGAAATAAGGCCATAAAACTCATACTGAATAGTAATGTCATAGACCAAAAATATTCTTTCAAGTTTTCTCCTGAAAAAGAGTATCCCTTTCAACCAGGAAATGCCAGTGTGCCAATTGCAAGTCCACCACAAGGAAACCTGCAACAGCTGAAAATCACAAAGAATTCACACTATCTTCGCTAAGTTCTATTCCACCTCCATCCACTCAACTGCAAAATTAACATCCTGACAATATGGTTAAAGAAATGTTAATTAAAAAAGCAGTGGATGAAGCTCATTTACCTCCAGATGGTTCTTTCAAAGCAACCCTAAAGTGTGTACTCGGAATTGACATACTGATGATCTGCTACACCACATGTATACTTACACATGTATAAGTACCCATCAAACAAAAAATGTATTGCATGTCTCCTCTTAAGCAACTTGAGGAAATGCTAAAGAAAGATTTTTGTTGAACTATCTTACTCTGGCTGGGCCTTGCTAGTGGTCTTAATTCATAAAAAGGAATTAATTAATTGGAAAACTTAGATTCTGTGTGAATTAGAAAAAAGTTAATTCAGTCACAGAGAGCTGGAGCTGCTATTTTCTCCACTATTGATCTCAACAGTGGTTATTGGCAGACTGTTCTTCACAGGTTGCAAATGGCTGGGCTACAGTAACTCTTAATTTGAAGAAGAGCAAGTTCTGCCTGCAAGAAATCACCTTTCTGGGACATGTCGTCAGCATTTAAGGCATTTCAGCAGACATATGTAAAACAGAGGCCATTCACGCCTACCCTGTGCCAAAAAACCTGAAGGAAGTTTAAAGGTTCCTTGGATTAGCAGGGTTGTACAATCAGTTTGTCCCGAACTTTTCAAAAAATAGCTGAACCACTCAATTCACTGAAAAAGAAATGCCAAAGATTTCAGTGGACAATTCAATACCAACAAGCATTCAAAATATTAAAGTCTTTCCTCACCTCATCACCCATCTTTGGCCATCCAGACCTTGAACTCCCATTCATCGTTTACACTGACGCCATTGACACTGGTTTGGGTGCCATTCTGGAACAATGGAATGCTAACAAGGAAAAGTGATTGCATATGCAAGCAGAACCTTAACAGGAGCTGAACTATGCTTTTAATATGCTTATTGGATTACTGTGATTGGTTTAGATTATTGTGTTTTTAAGTTTGTTAGTTAATGTTTTTAAGTAATTTACAATGTTTATTCTATGTTTCTTTTCTTTCTTTTCTATGGACAATTTATAAATAGCCATGGACGCGAATCTGTGTGAAACGTGACATAGGTGACGCGATTTCTACAGGGATTATTTTTTTCCCCCTTTTATCAATTCTGGACCTGAGTTGCTCAACATTTTTGGTGTTTTGGACATAGTAAAATAAATGTTTTTTTCCTAACAGTTTTATCTGACTTTTTTTTTTTGATAAGGTGGGTTTTGCTATCCTGGGTAAACTAACATTTTTGTCAGGAAATTCCTGGCTGGTGCCCGAAACAAAAGAAAACCATTATTTCCCTAAAAAAAATGTTGTGATAGGGCGGTCACCACCGTTACACTGGTTTAAGCTGGTCCATTGCTGGTTTAAGAGGGTCATTTGCTGGTTTATTCTGGTCGCTTTTCTGATTTTAGCTGGTTTAAGCTAGTCATTTGCTGGTTTAAACTGGTCCTTTGCTGGTTTATGCTGGTCCATTGTTGGTTTATACGGATCCGTTTGCTGATTTAAGGGGATCCTTTACTGGCTTATGCTGGTCCTTTTGTTGATTTGAGCTGGTCCTTTGCTGGTTTATGCTGGTCATGGTCTGTCAAAGAACCCCATCTTAAACAAACATTCCAACTTAAAAACATAGCTAACCAGCTGTTTTTCAGCAGGATATAGCATTGGTTCTTCAGAGAAACAAGTATGTAAACTTATTACTTGTTACTTGCTACTTGTTCATTATTGTGTCACTGTTTTATTCGCAAGAGCTGCATAGCTATAAAACGCTCTGTTTGTCCTTTAACAGCTATTGTACAAACAAGATGGGGCTTCCATGCAAGGGGACTTGCGGTGTATGTAGATATAAATATCTAATTCTAAGTAAAAAAAAAAAAACATAACAGTTTATTGTGTATGTTCTTTGTACTTCTCTAAAAATGTTACATATATTATATTGCATTTCTATCTATAGATCCTCCTGAATATTATACACTGCACCTTTACGTGTTTTGCTGTGTTTTACATGACAACCATTTCCACAGAAATCAATTACATGAATATCCCTCCGTAAAGTGCAACCAGACCCGTTCCCACATACTAGAACTAGAGCTTCCCAGTGGACTTGGCTCACATGGATGCATACGGCATGTGCCAGGACCGGCACGCATGCACTCCATCAGTAACGTAATCCAGCCTTCAGCTCACACACACACAGATGGGCATCAGAGAGTTGGCAGGAATTTGCCACATTGTGCTAAATTAAATCTGATTGCATAAACATGGTGAAAAACACAATCGCAGGCAGCTTCACCTTTTAGCAGCTCCACCTCAAGGGCTGCTGGGAAGGCGCTCTGTCGGAGGGTCATGAACGCGCGTGTTTGTCTAAAGTCTAACAAGGAGGATGATATCCAGGTCTGAAGTAGGACAGCTTGCCACTTTTCCCATTGAGGCTTTTGTGTGGATTAGCAGGGGGCTTATGGGTAGAATTTCAGAAGATGTTTTGAACCCAATATGAACGCCCTGTTAGCTAATTGTAATGTGGCACTATGTTTGTTCACCGCATGCTTTGTGAAAGTAAGCCAGATTTACTGCTGGATTTACAGTTCAAAGCGGCAGATATAGAGATCAGCCTAAATATGACACTCCTTTAATCCAAGTCTCTGGGAGTTTTAGATTGTTTTTTTTGTTTTTTTTCAGTCTTAATCTATCAACCAGGGGCCTGGAGCCACAAGACAGCCTCAGAACACTTCTATGGGACTGTTTAAATAATTACATACATAAATATGAAAGATTAAAGAAGCTCTGGTGATTGGATGAACACAGTGCATAACCTGTTTAATTAACAGCTCTAGTCTTGTATAAGTATAATAATTTCTAAATTATAAATTTAAGTAAAACATTAAAACACATTTTTATAATGAAAATCATGCATGTATGTGTGTGTGTGTGTGTGTGTACAGTATGGGTGTGTACAGTATATATATATATGTGTTTGTTTGTGTGTATACAGTAAATATGTGTGTGTTTACGGTTTATATGTGTGGTTGTGAGTACAGTATATATATATTGCTCAGATTTACCAAGGGTGCCAATATTAGTGGAGGGCACACTAATATTGGCACCCTTGGTAAATCGGAGCAAAAAAAAAAAAAATCTGCATTGTTTATCCTTTTGATTTTTCATTCAAAAAATTCCAAAAGCAAAATAAAACAAGACAATGAAAACAAGGCAAGACTATGAACATGAACAAGAGAAAACGCTTGGTAGAGTTCGCAACAGCAAAACAATACTTCGCATCTTTCTGTTTGGCAGGCTCTGCTTAAATGGCCACCAAACAGGAAGTCACCATAGAGGAAGCAGAGGGAGCTGTGACAGTCAGTGCAGAGGTGAGAGCTCCCTCTGCTGGCTTGGCGTTACAATCATTAAATTAAAACAATTGAAAATGAAGAGGAAAAACTCATGATGAAATACACATATATTTTTCTCCAATACGTTAGCCACAATTATTGGCACCCAATTATTGCTACATCCCTTTCCCAAGATAACAGCACTGAGTTAAAGATACCCACCAGTTGTGTGTTGTTTGTCTGGGAGAGGAGCATGCGGCAGCCGCCCTCCGAGGAGGAGACTGCCTGCTTTGCAACTCTCTCTTTATGGCCACAGTTAGATCATGAAGGTCTTTCTTTGAGGAGGGGGTTTTCGTGATTGTTCCCCGCGGTGCTGGCCCCGCTCCCGCCGAGGCGGAGCGGCGGTTGCACTCATGGGGATCACAGATTGAACTTGTGGAAGGAATTGAGACAGATAATTTCCTATCTCATGCCCAGCCACAAAGATCCGTAGGCATCTCTCCGGGTGTGGAAGCGCCGCTGACACAGGCTACTTCTCCCCAGAGAGAGCAGTCTGCACTTCACTCTTCTTCCTCCGAGGAGGTGGATGTAGTGAGTGTAGACTGCCAGCCTTTTCCTCAGTCACCGAGTTATGAGGAATTACTGGAGGTGATCACACGGGCTGTTGAGCGTCTAAAATTAGACTGGCCGGAGGCACCGCCATCTCATGTATCGGCTAGACGGTTAGATGAACGGTTTCTTAGACCTCGCCCACATTGCTCGCGCCGGTATCTGCCTTTCTTTCCAGACCTGCATCCAGGTCTTGGAATAAGCCATTTTCAGCTCGTTTATTTGTCCAGTCATGTGATTATTATGGGAATGTAGCAGGGCTGGGGGAAAATGGTTATAAGATGATGCCTGCAGTTGGACACTTGCAAACCATCTGTCGGTTGAGGCATCATCCACATTAAAGTATCCCTTGCTCCCATACAAGCTGCTGCATATAACTTCAGCGCTGGTGGGGAAGGGATATGCTTCAGCTGGGAAAGCTGGTGCCTGCTTGCACACACTACCCAGCTAACAAAAAAAGGTTGCCGTAACGTCCCCTGAATAGCATCTGCGAACGTCCCCTGGACGTCATCGTGTAGGGTTTTTAGGACGTCATGGGGACGTCGCCAGTTCGTTCGCAGGACGTACCTGGAACGTTCGCGGAACGTTTTGAAGACCAAACGGGGGCGTTCGCGGGACGTCCGGAGAACGAAACGGGGACGTGCCACGGAGGTTCGGAGGACGTTTATTACACATTGTTAGGACCTATAGGTAACGTTCGATTTAACATCCTTTGTAAAACATGTCATTAGTCAAATTGAACAACCCAAGGAATAAACACACAAGCAATAGTACTTTGACAATATTTTATTTGT
>JAUCNO010002141.1:0-13944 GCA_032353835.1 Enteromius viviparus
GTCCGGGTGGAAACTAGAACTCTGGGGATGGTTCCCGCTGACGCTGGTTAGAGGGAGCCACAGAGGCCGTTGTTACACTTAGCAGCCCATCTGGCCAAATTTATTTGTTTGCCAACTTTTACTCCCCTGGCTATTTTGGTGAGTTCTACTGCCAGTAAGGTGGTCACATGGGACATACACCAAACTTGTTTATCTTTCATATTCTGGAAGTCACCTAAAATTCATAGGGTCATCTAAGTACTGTCACCAGTACTGCCCTCAAACTTTCACTCTACATTAGGACATCCAGTATTGGAATAACTCAATCAACATATTAATTTGTATATTAATTACCATACATCATACATTTACTGAATAAATAGCATAATATAAATTAAAATAACACAACACTAGTTGCACAAGTAATCATTTATTTCGTTCAATATGAAAATAAGGAGTTGAAACAAAACAGAACTGTTTCAAGTGAGTTGCTTAAATAGTGAACCAAACATAATGATGTTACATTAAAAATATTAAATAATAATAAGAATATTACATTTAAATAAACTGAAGAGTGTTAGAGAATAATTTTTTTGAGTGTAGTAATCTTAAAGTAAAGTTTACTTAAGTATACTACTAAATATAAGTATGAAAGAGTATAAAACTACTAAACTAGTTTGCTCAGACTATACATCATAGTGTACTAAAAAAGCTACTACAAGTGTTTGTTTAGTAAACTATCAGTATACCTAATTTCACTTTTAGCATAGTTTCAGTACAAACGTAAACATGGTTGTGTAGCCTACTCAAAGTTTACTACTGTTATACGTAAAGTAAATTTAAAAGCATATTTTATATACTAGAAAGTGGACCAAGGACTATTGAAATAGTACAGTTGAAAGTATGGTACTAGTACACTGATATTTGTGTACTTACTACATAAAGTTTTTTTATATACTTTACTTAAAAATATACTTTACTTTACCTAAGTATACTACTTTTTGGCAAGGGAAGCTGCCGGAGCAGTTCTACCTATTTGTGTAAAAAGGCTGTAAAATGAGGATGCTGTCAAAAACAATGTCATAAAAAGATTTTCTTATTATGAGCATCCTTTGTGTTCAAAGCAGACATGCAGTTATGAAACAATAACAGAGCAACACTGGTCACAGCACATTTAGTGTTACTCAATTCCACCTTCTTTCTATGTGTCACTGGGTGAAACAGCAACCGAGACTTTAAGCCAAATATGGCAAGAGCTGCTTATAGAGTAACGTGACACTGCGCTCAGAAATAGCAGAGCTGAGGAAAAACCCCGCGCAGCCTTCATAAGAGCAGAGAACCGAGCACACACTCACACTCCCTCAGCAGAAGAGACTAAGATACAGTTTAGACTACAGTAAGTATCAAACATTACATTGAGTCTTTACTTATGTGTCTAAAAGTGGCAAATGTGTAAAACGAACCACAAGCAGAAGCGTTGCTTTCCACCAGGTTTTGGACAGTAGCGAATAAACTCAGAGTCTTTGGCGCTCCTGGTTGTTTCTCTGTTGGGTTTGTTGAATAAAATCTTCCCCGTGTTTCTTCCCGAGATCAAACTAACGCTGCTACGCTTTGAAATTATTTCATTCGTAAATCTAGGTGTCCAGGGCTGCACTGATCTTTGTGTGATTTCACGAAGATGGTGGTCTTAAAAGGTTTGAGCACAAGATTTCCCAAAAGGAATATATATCCGCACACCTGACGCAGAAACATTATTCTTCAAGGAATTGCCACCTAAATGATAGTGCCTAGAATAAGGGCTGAAGGTCACCTTTAATTTACTTCTGGAAGCAGGTGAGAAAATGCATTTTTGCCTTTTAAGGAGATACGCAGCATAAACGAGCTCACGGGCTTGTGGATCATGGAATATGTGACTTGCTTGGTGGAAAAGTGCAAACGAATCGCCAGAATGGATGTACGTGGATGCTGGTCTAAAGTTTGATCAACAAAAGGTTTATTTGTCTTATTTTGAAGCATCGACCTTGCGCGTAACGCGCGCGTCTCCAAATGCGCACAGGATTATTGCGCGCTAATGATCAAGTGAATGCAGGAAAAAACATCTCTCGGCTAATTCGTAAAATATACTTTGTGCATAGCATTTCTGTTATTATACTAGCGCTATGGGTAAGAAAGGCGCGTAAAATGTATTATAACTATTATTTATTTAGAAAATACATTATTATAAACAGTTATTAAATACAGTTACACATGCATAAGAGTTATATATACATACACTAGCAGTTAAATGAAAAATAACGGTAAAATTTATATATTTAATTTAATATATATAAATATATTTTTATATCTTGTCATGTTCATAAAATGTACAGCATTCTTTCAATAAATTATATATGTACAATAAATATATGTACAGGCCTTTAAATATAATATTGTTTAAACTGTTAATGCATTATATTTTTGTTATTATTCGCTTTTAGATATTATATTTAAAAAAAATTTAAGTCAATATGCTGTTAATAAAATTAGCATATATTTCGATATAGCTATTCCAAGACAGTAAAAATCTAATTTATTTAAAATGTGAGAATAATGTAAAACGAACTAACAAAAGCAACGTCTAAAAGAAAAACACATTAAAAACTAAGACCAAGCAAGTGCTCCAAAACTCCCTAAATCATTTTGCCAACTGGGTTGATGTCCTAATAGGACTAGGCTATTCAATTTCTTATAATATGATTTTTCTTTCTTTTTTTATTTAATCTCTCTTAAAGACTGTTTATGATGGTCATAAAAATATACTGACTCAGTTTGTTGATATCGTGTTTTATGATTTCAAGTTCATATTGATTCATGATCCGTACACGTGTTCGCAAGAAAAACCTTGCACATATGACCTACAGTACATTCCCGCTGACACTTGTCTCTCGAAGGGTAAGGCCTTAATGCCCTTCAAGTTCAAAATCCAAATGTGCCAGTGTCCATATCTCCTCGTTTAAAGCGGTCATGCGCGGTTTCGTCCCGAGATCTGAGGTCACGTGGTCTACATGAGTAAAAATAATCTGTGCCTGGTGCAGAAAGAAACCCATGTCGAGGTCAGTCTGGTTAGTGCTGACCTGGTGCTTGTCCTGTAAACCAGACATTCTGATTGACCAGACTGGGCTTGCTAGTTAAACACCACCTAGAGTTCAAAACACCGCATAAACTAGTTACTACACCAGCACTGAAGTATGTTCTATAAAGCTGGATCAGGAGAACACGTTACAAGACAATTACATTTATTACAAACGTTTTAATTATAATATATGGGAATACAGAATATGCAGCATTTTCCCATTTAAAATGACAAATATATAAGTTTGTAAATATAAATGTAACTAAAAGGGTAAATATATATATATATATATATATATATAGGCTATGTAAATATATCTATACTTCCTTTTACTGTCTATACAGTACTTACAGATAAATAAACAGATATGAACATTTTAATGTCTATTTTGTTGATGTTTTCAAAAAGAATATTATTTTTTTATATTAGGCTATTTATTGTACATAATATATTTTTATTTGTAAATATTGTTATTGATATTGTTACTAACATACAGAAATGTGACAAAGCTTCACTTAATTTGACAAAAATACAATTTGTAACATATATAAATAATTTCTTAAATTAAATATTCATATTGCACAATTTCCAGAAATCATGTTTTTTTATTGTATATACAAATTAATCTCAATCAAACTGTGGGTTATTTTTACTAGGTTAAAAATAACTAAAATAATACTAGCTTAATAAAACAATAAATGTGTCAAATATATATATCAAACACACACACACACAGAAATAATTAATTCCTAATAAAAGTATTTAATTTTTGTAAAAATATTTACATATATATAAAATATATAATTTAATAATTTGATTAATATTGTAATGTGTATTTTGTATGTAAAACGCACACACACACACACACACACACACACACACACACACACACACACACACACACACACACATTGGTGTTTCTTTTTGTCATAGATATATCTACAAAAACTATAAATAAAATCTTTATATAAACAAATGCTATTGTTTCTTAATAATGCAGGGGGAAATAATATTAATAATAATTAGACTACACTTAAAACTTCATTGTTTGAAAGTGTCAGGTTCTATTAATAATCGTCTGAGCGAACACAAAAATGCGGCTGTCATCTGACATATGAGTGAAATGTTCCTCACACATTTACAGCTGCTGATGGGACAGCTGCTGCTCTTCACATATCTCAGATATGAGGGTGTGTGACAACAAATTTTTGTTGCCCCTTCCACACACACACACACACATCCTGAGGAGTTTCATGATTCAGCGACACTCGAGTCACTCTTAAAAATGTCTAAAACTGCGACTGAATCGCATGAATGTCACCTCACATTTCATCTAGAATATATAAATACCCGAGCTGCATCTTCTGAGGCCTTTGTGACGAACCGTGACGCGGGAGCCGTTCTCACCTTTCCTCCAGCTAGGCCTCGTGGTCCAGCACTTGGCTGATGGTGTGTGACACGGGGTCGAACCGGTTAGAGATCAGAGCCTGCACATCTATTTACATCCCTTCTCTCCTGACACTGAAGGCATGTCTCCTAAATATATCGCTCACACACATAACCGTGCTCCAGACCTCCTGACAATGCATCATCAGATACCTTCCAGTCCAGCCCAGTACAGTCGTGCTTCACAACCTGCAGGACCGCAATGAGATCAAACGCTGAGCAAACAGAGAAGACATCTCAAAAATGTGCTCAAATGATCAATCACATCCAAAATAAAATAATACGTGACCCTGAAGCACAAAACCTGACTGACATCACAGAAGCATTGAAGATTTTCAAATATTTTCTAATCATAACAAACCAATGGAAAGCTTATTTATCAGCTTTCATGTCTCAGTTTCGAAAAATTGACTCTTTTTGTGGTCCAGGGTCATACATATATGCATGTGTACTGTGTATATTTATTGTACAAAATATTTTGATATGTTTACATATTTATATTCTTATATTTTATATCATATATAAATATTTAATATATAAACATAACATATTTTCTTAAACATATATTAAATAAAATTAATAAATATTTTGTACATATATACTGTAATAAATATACACATCGCACACACATTATGCAAACATAAACTTTTATTTTGGATGCAATTAATCACAATTAATTGCACTAATAAAAACATAAACATTTCTCATCAAATTCTCCAAAAACTAATTTCTGTCCATTTCTACAAATTAATTTTTAACACCCCAGAACAGTATTGTTTGCTTGTTTTCCAGTATCTTTAGACTCAGTATCTCAGTATCTGAGAAGCAAAATGATGTATAAGATACCATGTCTTGTTTTTAAAGAAGTGTATCTAAATTCATTTGTTTTTGCTTAAATCAAGAAAAAATATTTGCCAATAGGGTAAGAAATGTAATCTTGTTTAATGCAAAGAAAAGAAAATAGGCTACAATTCAACAATTAAACATTATTAAATTATTATCAGTTATCTAATTGAGCTTTATTTATTACAATGTATAGTCTATTGATCATACAGTTCAAAATAATAAAAAATCTCAAAGAACCTCAAACATTTTTTTGCAGAAAAAAATCGATGCTTAGAAGACACAAAACATGGACAATGGGTGATATAGCTAAAGCAAACTGGTAAAGATGAATCTTTCATGTATAGAGCCCTTTAATATTGCTGAACACACCTCTTCTGACGTCTAATTTTCCAGTTTCCCATGCGATTATACACATTCATTTGATCATTTGTCATAATTCCACTCGGCGCCTGCAAGTGTTAATACTAAAATGAGTCAAAACTCAGATTACCCTGCAGACATAAAATGTCTCAGAGCGATTATGTTTGTCACTCACACCTGGTTCTAGATTCCAGTCTATATGAACAGACGCCAATAGAGGCCTGCTGTTACACAACACCATCGCTAATGATGCTGTTTTCATTCCTCTCGTTATTATCAGGCATCAGGCATCAATAAAGTGCTTTAAAGTACTTTATATTTTGGCATGAAAAAACTTTACTGTACCAGAGACAAATGCATGCACATGCATCATGATCCAGTCTAAAGTACCAATGCTCAGAGAATATAAAAAGGAAGGAAAGTGTGCGCTAGATGCCCTTCAATAAAATGAACTAGTCTACTGGCATTTCATACAAGCTATAAACACCAACACACTGACCTTGAGTGCCTGATGTGTTTGTTTTCTGTTATAAGGCAATGCTGAATGAATGTAAAACCAGATCTTGAGGTGTTTTTGATATAGTAAATGGAAGGATATAATGGAGCCAAATATAATATATATATATATATTACGTAACTAAAATAATGAAATGTTGCAATCACGAATATTTGGTGATATGATCATAAATAAATTGAAATGATAAATGACTAGTGCTGTCAAGTGATTAATCGCATCCAAAATAAAAGATTTTGTTTACATAATACCTTTGTGTGTACTGTGTATGTTTATTATATATATTATTGTTTGTATATATAATACTTGTGCTTGGCATTGATTAGAAGTGTTTTTATTATATACATGCGTTTACATATATATTTATATTCATATAATTTCATATAAAAATATATTTAAATATAAACATAAATTTTTTCTTAAATATATGCATGTTTACATTTTAATATACATAAGTACACACATGTATCATGCTTTTTTTGATACGATTAATCGTTGCCCAACACTAATGATTAAGCACACATGCATGTATATATTTAAGAAAAATATCAAATGTTTATTTATATTAGATTATAAATTATATAAATACAAGTAAATGGCTATATATGAATAGAAATATTTTTTTAATTTTATGACAATGTATAAAGTTGCAATTAATAAATTAAAGCATGAGCACAAAGGGTGTAATGATATTTCTATGAAAAAAATTAAATATTTTACCAAACGTAATATACTGGAAAATTAAACAATCACACAGCAAGAATTGTATATTTACTGTATTTTTATTTCATAACATTTTTTATCAAATAACTTGAAGTGATTTATATTTTGCCCATTACAATCCTCCATCACAATAATGTAAATGTTTTCCATCCATGTTGAGAATGACAACAAAACACAGAAGTAGTTCAGATGTCTGAAGACGGCTTCAGTTTCAGTAAAATTAAAACAAATTCCTACTAACATACACTGTTCACCGCTGTGCATCCCAGAGAGTAATGCTTGTATTTAACAAAACAAAGTTACATAGAGCAATATAAAATTACAGGCAGTTTAAAATAAGTTAGTATTTATTTACAAAATTTGTCTCTCGGCAGAAGCCATATCTACTCTTGATGCTATTTACAGTTCTATACACGCACATCTTCATTCCAACTGGAGATGCTGCAAAGACAACAAGACAAAACTGATTAGAAATTCATCTTTATAATGATGTAGGTCAGATATATTAAAGCACGGAGGATCTTACCTATAAGACATTCAACAGGGAGTTCTGAATGTCTTCATAAACTTGGTTATAGAGCTCGTCTTTTGTTCTCATTCCATCCAGATATTCTGCAGACACAAATCGTGCATGTGAGTTACAAATGAAATCAACCAAGTTATTTGAAATGGCTGGTGTTTTGCTAGACTTACGGATATCTAAGCCACAGTTTTCCATCTGCAGCCTGTGTTTCAAGTACATGGGCCAAACGTGGCCCTCGAACAGACCAGGAGGGTCAGGAACGGTGTAAGTTCGTGTACTGAAAAGGACGAGACGGTTTCTTAGAAAACAATATCTGATTTAGAAGCATCTGATCGGTAACAACAGTCCTCACCTTCTTCTCCTTTTGCACTCCTCGTATGGAATGGTGACGTAGAAGCACTTGCTGTAGACGTCAAGCAAAGGCCTGGAGGATGGAAATGAGATAAAACCGTCAACCATTTGAATCTAGAGGTTGAATAAAACCAATAAAACTTGAAAGATAGATGCCTACTTGTAGTTATAAAGAAGAAATCCCTCTATAATGAGTATGTGGATCTCGCGCTCCGGGTCCGATCCCTCAGACACGGCTGAAACGGTCACGCCGTGGGATCGAGCAAACTTCACCGGATTCTCCATCCATCCCTTAACAGTGTTCACCATGGCGTCCATGTCCAGGGCGGTGATCACTAAACAGGGAGACAAAAGAGACAAGGCGTGTCTCACATGCTTGGATAATGGCAAATAAAATAATGCATAAAAAACTTCTAATTGTCCTTTCTCCTTTTTAGGGATGTTAATAATTAATCCAACAGGACTGTGAGTCAAATTTACACTACCAGTCTAAAGTTTGGACACACTTATTCTTTATAGAGCCTACATATAAAGAACATGGAGGAGCACTAATGAAGGAGGAACATGTATAATGATAAGGTTTTTTTCCATTCAAATGCAGAATGTGTGTCCAGACCTTCGACGTGCAATGTAAGAAAAACAGGTTTGCTGGGTTTTAGGTTTATGTTACAATAATGCAAACATCAGAATGGTTATGGAAAGGTGGGAATACGTTACTGTTTCTCTTCCCACAGCGAAAGCCACTCTTACCATCCCATTGTTTAAAGCCGTCCTCCCCGAGCTCTATTTGATCTTGGGGCTGCAATAACAGTGACCAATAAAACAAAAAGGTGTAGATGGCTCAGGCAGTGCTGGTCCCACCTGGACATGTGACGCCAAGCCCTCAGGCTAGTCTTCTAAAATCATCTTTGATTTTAATCGTGTGCATGAGATTAATTTGGTTGCAATGCACCAAATGCGCAGTTACAGTATGCTTTCGTTGTACTGAATTATCTTGAGAGAAGAGCCTCCAATGACGGTTAGGAATGTGTGTGTGATGCACTTAAGAGGTGTTATTAAATATATCGATATGGGGCTGTGAAGCTTCCAGATCCTCTTACATGCCACAGAATGATAAATGCATGAGCAAGAGAATCATATTAGTGGAATTAGGAGTGCAAATGAATGCCTGCCATACTCTACTTAATTTGAGGCACCTCGAAAGGCATTCATTTGTTGGGTCTTTGAGGTTGGCTGTCCAGGAGAACACCAGCATAGGGTTCATGAACCACAATATGGATCCATAAATACAACAAATGACTAAACGTCTTTACCTTTTTTGTCCCTCGGAAATACTGTGACATTAATTCTAGGCTATTTAAAGTATTCAGACACTTAAATCAAACTTAGAATGCATTAAATAAATTAGATTAGATGGTTTTGTTATCTATAACACAATGAGATTCACACATCCTTAAGTTTGGTGTAAATGTCTAAATACATCTTTTGGGCCACAGTATATTTTTATATGAATGAAGTAGTAAAATAGTTTGGATTCTCTCCATACCTTGAAAAAATCATCTTGATGTACAACACAACAGTTTGATAAGTTCTTTATGAGTCTTCTCGTCAAAGTTGTCTTGCCTCCATTGGTCACGCTGCAAAATACACATCACACATGGAATGAACAATAATATCAAACAATAGAAGTTCAATATGTCGACCTTGAAGATTACTCACCCTCCTATTCCGATAATAAGCTTCATTCTGATCCTTTTTGATATTGGTCTTCCTAGCAAAGGAATTTCTTCCTTGAATTGCCAATAAAGTCGGGAATGCTTTCAGTCTTTAAGTCTCTCTCTCCTCTCTCTCTCTTGTTTTCTCCCAGAATCTCCCTCTCTTTACTATTTCATTGATGGACTAGGCTTTCGCCTTCAATATATAGGCGGCTCGGCTTTGCGTCACGTCGACGTAGGTCGCTTGCCAATAAGGTCGCTCTCGGGGAACCAATCAGCGTTTGAGGCGTCTTGCTCATTTGCATATTGGCACCGTTCCACGTATGCACCTGTCGCGCGGCGTCTGTCAGCGGCTCGAGGCGACGGCGCTGCTCTGAGGAGCAATTAAAGAGTGGAAATATACCACCAAATCAAGCCAGCTCGCACATAGTTTGTGTTTAACGCGCATTACCAACACTAATAAAACGAAGGACGTGATTACATGAAGGTAAAGGAATGATAAACACTTGATTTACACGACCCACCGGGTTACAGACAGTCACAATATAATATTAAAGAAAAATAACTTTCATTAATTATTTTTCACAAAGCTGATACATTCATTTTCTACGGAGGTTTACTCATTTATATAATAATTGATATAATATTTATGTGTATATTATAAATGTAATCGTTGTCAGAACAGGCACACAGTTGTATATAAGCCTGCATAGTCTAATAGGCTGGAATATCACTTTTAAATGCTGACAATTGTCACTGTATCATCTGTTCATCTATATATGTACTGTATATAGAAAGAGAGAGAGAGAGAGAAAGAATATTGACTGACAAAATAGAAATTTTTCAGAAGCAATTCTATAAAAAAACAAAGTACAACTGCGATAAATTTGCCTTAATACTAAGTAATACTGATTTAAAACATTCTAAAACATTTTAGAATTAAAGATTTATCATTTTATTAGTAATATAGTTGTGTATGTTTATGTTTTGAAATTTGACATACAGTATAATAGCTATGTGTTCCTGAAGTCTTGAGTACATTTGTCTCTCATTCTCCCACATCATTTCTGTTCCACATTTCAGCTCAGGATCGTTTTACTCTGTGAACTTCAGTCTCGCCAGAATGACACATGCGATTATTCACTTTCAACATCATCAAGTACAAACACAGAATGTTTGCGCCTTCTGACAGAGGACAGAGTGTTGACTGCAAGAACAGAGCTATTCATGACTGATTTATGTTTAGTATGCATCGAATGGTTGTTAATCATTATATTATGGTCACACTCTTCACCTACATGGAAGGGCAGATTTCAGAGCCAAAAATTAAATAAAGACAGGCCAGGCACGTGGTAATTCAGGATGTTTCCTCTCGTGAATCTTGACCAACCAACATTAAATTGTTTCCAATTACTTAACTCGTCTTCTTGGCACGGTGGCAACTTTTCTCCCGGACTGAGGTGAAAAGTTCCATACTTAACCAGCTCTCAGTAGACACTGCTATAGAGCTATATTTGGCATGATGTCTATGTGTGACACTGTACAAATGCTTCTGACGCAACTCGCTTAAATACCAGACTATCAATTTTATAGCAAGCAACCCAATGGCAATAGTTCTGTTCCAAAACCATGTTTGCTGCATATGTATATACAAACACACACAAAATGTTTCTTTCATTGGATTAACTATCAATGATAATACTATCATTTTACTTCAAAAATTATTGTTGCAACAGTGACGTGTTAATACTGTAATGTACTACATTCAAGTTATAATCCTTTATCTTTCAGTCATTTATAATTATCAGTCATTTAACAAGAAGAACTTCAAAGTGTTTATCACTCCTATGTAGTTGTTTCTGAGTAATATATATAAAAATAAAAGTAAGAACATTTTTTAAAGCTTTGAACTTTGATTTTATGATACATGAATCACACTAGTTTCCTTCTATGGCAGTAAACATACAATATTTTACTGTATGTACTGATAATAATCACAGCAGTGTAAAGAACTGGAGTGGGTATATTTTAATATTACATTTAAAGAATATTTAGTTACATTTGTATTTTACTAGTGAAAAAATTATATTTTAATTACATTTAAAGTCAAGTCAAAATTCATGCTTTTTACTTCTTATAAAGAACAAAATAAATATTTAACAGGTTACTATGAATTACAATTTGCTTCTTAAACACATACAATGTATATATAAATACTATATATAATATCTATTTCAGAACCTAAGAAATAAATGCTTTACTGTTTATTTGTTTTTAAATCTGGAAATTGTTAAACACTTTACAATAAGGTTCCATTTTTAAAAATGTGTTCATGAAAAATACTTCCAATATACTAACACCTTATAAAAAGTTGTAGGCCTATCTGTTAATGTTATTTACTGCAGTAACTGGGACCTTATTCTGAAGTTTTATGGAAACTAGTTTTGGCTACATGCTTTGGCAAATAGGCAAATCAGTAAATGGATGTAAAAAAAAAAAAGAATGTAAATGACTCAGAGCATATGCCTGCTGGGACACATGTCATTACCAGATTTTACAAACGCTATGTAACCTTTGTAAAAACGACACTAAAACTTAATAACAAAGGCTGATATCCAGGAAAATATGTCTTATGAGCGGCTCAGGCCGCTGTTATAATAATAATGTTACAAAAGTTTGGCTTCGCTGAAATAATATCAGATAACACATATAGGTAAATAGAAAAAAGTAATAACTGGTTTCGAATGGTTACCAAAGTAAACATTGTTTTGTATTGTTTTGCACAGCAATGTTTGGGTTCTGTGGCTTTCCGGTTATGTATGTTAACAGTATACAATAATAACCTGACCTATTTTCCTTTATTCCCAGACATAAGAAGCACATGATGGGAGTATGGAGCTTCCCGGGAATCCCGTCCTGACAACTGGGAGTCAAGCAACCAGAAAATGTAAAATACAAATCTTGACAGTTAAATTGAACTTTTATTAATTGTCACATCATCAATGTTAGCAACTTATTTACTTATTGCACATCCTATAATACAAATGATTTACACACAGTACACTGTTAAACAGTCTGATAATGTACATTATACAATAACGTGGCTGAAATTATCCCTTCAAAATGCATTATGAGCACTGCTGCATGCTGATTGGTCAATCCAGTGTATCAATGTAAAATCAGCGAACCGACTATTAACCTGGAAAGAGGACGCTGAATGAATGTGCTTAATAAAATGGCATGTTTATTGCTGTTATTGTGAAATTCACTTTGCTGTGTCGAGCTGAAAAAATATTTAAGACGTTTGTAAACATTTTACAGTAAGGCCTCAAAGTTGATGCATTTACTTACAAAGAGCAATTCATTTGTTAGCGTATTTATTAATATGCTAGTACCACTGTGTGTCGTTAGTTTATGTACACTGAAAAAAGTATATTAGTATGTAGTATAGCTATATTTAAATAAACTAATTCAGTTGACTAACATTTATTTAAATGTAGCTAAAATAAATTGTAGCCACTTAACTTAAAAAAAAGTAAATTCGATCAATAATTTTTTTCTCTAATTGTAATTAAATTGTAATAATGTATTAGTAAATGTATTAGGGAATAAATAAATCTTAAAATAAATGAGTGTATTTATTTGTTTAAAAACAATAACAAAAAATGCAGCTACAAATAAATTAATAACATACTAAACAAATATTTAAATTTACAAATTCATTATTATTATTTTTTTATTATTCCTTTATTGATTTTCCTATTATAACATTTCCATTTTTTTTTTCCAAGTTTGGTTCTCCATGGATGTTTACATGAATATTAATAAATGCTTTAGTAAATTTTATTATTAATTTATGTTAACTTATGTAGCTAACAAATAGAACCTTACTGTAAAGTGTTACCGTGATGTTTATTATAAGAACTTGCTGTATCTTGTTTATAGATCAGAGCACTCATAAGGCATTATGAAAGGAGGGTAAAAAAGCTCCGCATCCTGCAATGTCATAATGGCAAATTTGAGTTGGAAGCACATGAGTTTCTACGGCGGAGCTGCAGGGTCTATGTACATGTATTACTTGCAGTGAAACACACTTCAGCTGTGTTAAGAATATCATACTACGGTACTATTTCTACAGTATACATGGAATCCTCTGTATGAACACTGTATTCTTTCCACTATGCAACACACTCAACTTGACCTTCAGTTTATAGTGTGATGAATGAAAAGCAGTGGTGGAGGAAGTACATTAGTTTAGTACTTAAGTAAAAGTACAACTACCCTGCAAAATATATACGTAAGTAAAAGTATAATTACTACATCAACATCTTACTTAAGTAAAAGTCCTAAGTACATACTTTTAAATTTACTTTAA
>JAUCNO010002142.1:0-13923 GCA_032353835.1 Enteromius viviparus
GCCTGCAAACTGACTTACCTCTGCAAGTGTGAGGTTATTTTTCCAGCGCAGAGTGTTGCAAAAACCCTCAACAGAAACCTGACACTCCAGTGACAGACAAACAAAAAGCTCTAGCAGAGGGATGGAGAAGGCTGTCTGGGGCCTGTCAGCTGTTGCTGGCCAGAGCCCATACTTTAGCAGAGTGCAGGCTTCTGGTTCACATGCACACATATTGACTGTAACGGTGCAGAGCCGCCCTGCCAAATAAAGAAAAAAGGAAAATAAAATAAAAGCATGACCAAGTACTACTAGACTACATCATTTGATTGCAAACAGGCACAGTAAATAATTTTCAAAATGCATCACAAATTTGATGAATTCCTTATGGGAAATCCACATTTAATAGGATTAGATTCCTTAACCTGTCAACAAAATTAAATACATTTTTCAATGACAAACCTGTGCTGACAATGACCTTCATGTCCTTCGTGAACACAGCATGGGTGTCATGGCCTTCGGGTAAATATAAGATTAACCCCAGGGAGGATGGTTCATAGTGGTCATTCTGTAAAAAAAGGTTGATAGTGCTAACAGAGTTTTTAAAACAACAAACTCAGGATACTAACAGTTGATACTGAATAGTGGTAAAACAATCTGAAGAATCAAATTAATCTGTTGAAATTACTGTGATCTTGCTATCTGTATGCATGACCGTGTGCTGTTGTTCTTACATTCCACTTATCAGGAAGGTGCAGTGAATTTCTGTGAGTCCTTTTTATACACTCCTCACAAAACACTGCGGTGGTGCTGCACTCAATGCACCTATAATCTGCACGCTCTAGGCAGACAACACACTGGGTACTGATTGGTGCTGAACAATCATACGACACTTTAAGCATGTCATCCTTGACTGCATTTACCTTCTTACCACCTTAATCTTAACACTCCTAAAGCGTGCACTCTTAACTGCTTTTCCCATATCTGAAATCAAAATATTTGGCAATTATTACATATAAAGCAAAGTGCAACCTGTACTTCTTATTACAAACTAAAACACATCAGTGAACATGGGATGGAGATGAAGGATATCTGTTTGGTGATGTAGATAAAACAGATCAATAATGAACTGCACGTATACATTAAATAATCTTTGTTAATGTTAATTTCAACATTTACTAATACTTTATTAAATTCTTGTTAACATTTGTTCATGCACTATGCTAAAAATGAACAGCTGTATATTTTTATGAACTAACGTTAACAAAGATTAACAAATACAGTAACAAATATAACATTTTCTGTATTGTTTTCGCTAATTATCTAATTAATCAAAGTTTAAAAGCTCGGTTTTGTAATTTAAATGATCTTACCTGAAAATACAGAGCCGAAAATACAGCAACGTTGCCGCCTTATCCACTAGACATCCGGATAACAGTGGACTGGATTCCTCTGGGACTGGATCTGGAGTCTTCCCTTATATTTGGATCGGCGATTAGCGGTTGTGGCTAGTAACGTTAGGTATACAGTTCTGACCGGAAACAAAAAATGAAATTAATTGTTCTACCGATTAGATTGTGTTTATTTAACGTCGACACCCACCCAACCCTAAACTTTGCCCTTACTATGATACAAAAACAGTATTATTGTTGTACAGTGTGACAAAAATAACGTTCGATTGATGTGCGCATGCCCAGTAGCCGGAGCTGTAGAACTTTGCCGCGATTAGCCATGCCACTGGATGACAACAGCCTTCTAAGCCTACCAGTAGGTGCAGCAGGCTCCTTCTGACCCATATCAATAAGCTGATAAACACTGTATCGGTGATTAACCATGTTGATGGATGATAACAGCCTTCTGAGCCTACCAGTAGGTGCAGCATGCCCCTACTGGCCCATGTGAATGGGCTGATAACCACTGATAACGCCCATTCAATCGAGTGATAACATCCGAAGCGGGTGGCTAAGTCCGCCCCTGCATATATTAAAATGCAAAATATTTGAAACTCTTCAGAGACTTCTCGTCAGATCTGAATCGTATCAAACTTATTGACAGTGTTGGATCCGCACAACACCAATAATGAAGGTCAACAGCCAACTGTATTTATAGCCCAGATTGTGGCTATCAAAACACATGACGGTAAGGTTTAGCCAACAGGTTAAATATATATAATAAGTTTGCTATATGGTGTATGGGAAATCCCGAGTACATTAAAGAAACAAAAACTCAAATTTTAGGAGGGTTTATTCTCCTTTGTGCTAGCGTTCTGGGACATTTACGAAAGCTTGTGTTCCGAGCGAAATGATTGGATATTTCTGCATGTCATCGTTTACATAAGGCCCGCCCCCTCGGTTTATCTGCAAATCAAAAGCAAGGAAAACGAAGGAGTGGGAGTTTGTTATTAAGGTAATTTAGAAAAATGCTTGGAGCATTTTTGTTCATTAAATATTAAGTTTTCGTTTTTTTAAAGTAATGTTCGTTTTTTTTTTTAGCAATTTAACCTGTTCAAATATCACAACTTGCCTAAAATAAAATAAAACATTCCAAGCATCTAACACTGTTTAAACGTTAAACCTGCGCTGTAATAACACGTGGGATGGTATAATGGTATATTCACTTTGTGCGGAGAATAAAGCAGGCTCTTACAGCACACGGAAGAACCAGTGCAACCACTTGCATTTTTTTCCAGTAGAAACAAAAAGGCAGACAGCGTATTTTTTTCTGATCGGGCTGCAGCCGTAATACCTCATTCCGAACTGTTAAGGGTCTACTTTTGTGTGTCCATGCAAAAAAAAAAAAAATCCCCAAAACAAAAAAAAAAGCTTTAAATGACCACTTAACGAAAAAAAAATCGAAAACAAAACCTCTTTAATTATAATTTTAATCCATGAAGATGACTTAAGGTGCGTCAGAGGAGATGGCGAGTCAGGAAAGTTATCTTTGTGGCACGGACTCAGAAAACACAAAATAATTTAAATATCTTCCTACTTTTTTTCTCGGACATATTCCTGGTAATGATATATTGCTGATGCTGTGACAAGCTTTAGTCTATTGCGTGTATTTGAATGCAGCTGCGCTGACGGTGCGTTATTTTGGTGAAAGTAACTCAAAAGTAATACAGGAGTCATGTAAGGCATTACAATTTTGAATGAGTAATATTGTAATGTAAGGCATTACTTTTAAATAGCAGCCACCCTCTAACCACAACACTGTCATCATGACAGTAATAGATCGCTTTTCGAAAGCCTGTCGCCTCATACCCCTACACAAACTGCCTACTGCATGGGAAACAGCACAAACTTTAATGAAACAGGATTTCCGGTATTATGGATTACCAGAGGATATTGTGTCAGATTTGTTTGAATGTTTGTTTGTTTTTTTGTAATAAAAGGGTTGTAAATTCAATTCTGTGTGTGTGTGTGTGTGTATGTGTGCGTGTGTGTGTGTGTGTGTGTGTGTGGGCTTATGTGGTTTATGAGGACACAAAATTGTATAATGACATGGGTATGACATAGGTATTACAATATGTAGGTATTTTATGAGGATATTTTCAGTGTCCCCGTAATTCAAAAGGCTTAAAAAACATACTAAATGGTGTTTTTTTTGAAAATATAACAATGCACACAGTTTCCTGTAAAAGGTTGGTTTAGGTGTAGGGTAATACCACATACAGTTTGTCCTGTATAAAAACCATTACGCCTATGGAGAGTCCTCATAAATCACAAAAACCAACGTGTGTGTGTGTGTGTGTGGACTTCTGACAATTCTGCTGCAGTCTTGAAGAGGATTTGAGTATTATGATTAGCATCCTCTAACCCTTTTGTCAACGAAACGTAAGAATGATTCATACAACTTGTACAACTAAAGTCAGAGGAAGCAGAGGAAGACCAGATGTCTAAAACCCTGTCCTGATTTGACCTTTCAGGTCATCATGAATGCTACAGCTGGATAGGGGATTCACCCTGCTGCTTTTCTTGTAAACTGGTGTGTCTGATCAAACCAGGGTGTAACTTTTGGCTTGAAAATTGTGCATACAAGGCTACATGTTTTTTTGTGGTGTGTTTTCTGAGCTTTAACTATTAATAAATCTAGTTCTGAATCATCAGTCAGTCTGTATGTGGATACAATTCTGAACAAACGTCTTTGTCAGACGTTGATATGACATCCCCTGACAAGGCAGAATGAAAGTTTTTATGACGCCCAGTATTGATATACATAAGTCTCTAGATGGTTCAAATTTAGTTAAAATGTGCTCATTGTGGATTTATGTTCAGTGTTGTATAACATCAACTGTGAAATGATTTTAGACATTGTTTATACTGCTTCTGGGCCAAATAGACAATCAAAAAAGACGTTATATAAACTTTCATTCTGGCTTGTCAGGGAACGTCATTTCAACGTCTGACAAAGACGTTTGTTCGGTGGGAATTAATGGAAACATAGCACCAAAATGCTTGTTCTGGCTTGTGTGGGACTCCTTTTCGATGTTTATGGAGAAATTTGATTTTGTTAGCATTAACTACACCTGAGACTAAGATGTGTGTCCACGCCTAATTAAGTCTTCTGCCTCGAGTTTTCTTGCATGTCATCAGGAGTGGTAATGTTTCCTCAAATTATATAATCAGATGACTGCTATCCCAGTTTTCTGTTTAAGAAGAGTGATTAAATATCACACGATTTGAGCCCCTTACTAAATATAGTTTTTGCTACTGTAACCAAATACCTTTTATGCCGGACAGCAAGTGGCCTTGAAGTATCACCCTTGCAAGTCCTCTATGGTGATACCTTAGCATCGAGCAAAAAGGGTCAAGCCATATCTTGACATAAAAAAAATTGTAGAAAGATCATATTTCAGTCTTCGGCACATTCAGATGAAAGGCTAAACATGAGCCTCAAAGTAACTCCCAGTGTTTTTTTTTATAATAGATATAAATAAATTTGGTTTAAATAATTAATCAATCTAGAATATGTACATTTTGTCGTCATTTAGAATTTCTGTATTTCTCAACATGTTGAAAACAATGAAGAAAAACATTTTAAAATGTAAAAGCAAGGTAGTAACTTCACAAGACATGGAAGGCCTTATCAAATTTTACTGGCAGAAATAAAAAATACATTCAAGACAAATCTAATGCATATACAGCGAATTAGAAAAATATGCAAATTTCATCTTACAATACAGTGACAGCTGGCACTTAACTATTTATTAATAAACTTTCAATATTTATTTAATATCATAGTATTACACACAATACGACATTATTAAGTGTAACAGCATCATTTCCATTTTTATCTTATGATAGTCAGTATAGACAAATCAACAGTATGCAATATAATGAGTACTTTACCATATATAGCTTGGCACACAGAAACAAAACTAAACACCGGAGCATTGTTTAGAAGCAGAAAATGTAAAAAAGAAAAAAAGAAAAAGAAAAAAGGTATACCTTTAAGGGTACAGCCAAGATAAAAGATTCAAAGTTCAAATGTTTTACTTTTTTCTTACAGTTTACTTTGATAAAGTTAGGTGCCCTTTCTGTAACTGGTTTCTTTGGCTTGAACTAGTAAAGTATTAGATTTCTATATTCATTGGCAAAGCATTTCATTGCATTTTGCTTCCACAGCAGCAACTTAAATACTTGTCCTGGATGGATAGTTACTTTGCTCCTCAAAGCCTTAGACTTAAAGGGATAGTTCACCCAAAACACAAAAATGTGTGTTCTGAAGATGAGCAAATGTCTATTTGGAACAACAAGAGGATAAATTAAATTGCAGAATTTAAATTTTTGGCTGAACTATTGTTTTAAAAGATGGTTCACACTGACAAAACAGACATTCATCTGCAATTTCTGGTGGAAAGAGACAATTTCCAGCAATTTCAACACAGTCTCACAACCAATTCGTACGAGGTGCCAAATTTGTGCTAATTCGTATGACCTCACTCGTACGATTTTGTACGATTTGTCTAAAACCCTGTGACAGGTAAGTATAGGGGCAGGGTTAGGTTTAGGTCATTTGTACAAATTCATACGAATTGGCAACTCGTAATATACGTACGATTTAGAAGAAATGGAATGAATTTGCACGAGGGAGGTCGTACCAATTAGCGACCTCGTAAAATATGTACGAATTGCCGTGAGATCAGGTTGGCAATTTATGTGTGGTCAATGTGAACATGGCTTTAGGCAGTGAAGGTGTTGACAGCTGTTAACTATCCATATAACTATAACTATGTTTTGGATCTGCGTGCCATGCGACATTTATAGATACAATATATGAGCTTTATAAAAAGGTATACAAAATGGTAATACAAACTAACTTATAAATATATGCCCTCTTGACATCTGTAGAAGTGCTTGATATCCAAAACTTTAGATTTATAATCAAATTTGCAAAACTGAATCCCAAATATGTATTTTGGTAAACTATAAAAAAATGAAAATAAAAATAAAATAAATAAAATAAATAAAAAAAACTCTCTGGAGATATAATGCAACATGTAATACAAATCAGATTTCTCACTAATACCACTTAGTAAGATCTCTATGAAATTAAGTAGTTAGGGATACATGTTAGTTTGTACTGTATATATTTATGATTTTTATATATTAATAATTTATATATTTGATTTTAGACAATGCAATTTTCCTTTATTTTAGTGTCAGTGCCCTCTATAGTCCTGCATTTTAACAGAGTTAATGTTACATTTGAATTAAAAGGCACACAAAGCTCTACAGTCCATAAAGATGAGATTCTAAAACATTACTAAAAGACCAGAATATTATATTTGTGAACATCATACAAGATTAAAATAAGTGAAAATAAAAGTAAAATATTGATTTTGGTCAAAGACAAAGAACCTTACAAATGATTGTAGGCACAGTGCCTCTGTGATTTGCTTGTGATCGGGTTGATCCAAAGCATTGCCACTACAGCACATCTGTTGGTTTTGGTTCTTTGACGAATTTCCCCCTGTGATTAAAAACAATGAAATAAAAAAATTATTTATTCAAAGTAAAATCATTTGACATCCAACCCACAAAGATAAAATTTATACCATTAATTTAATGTAATGTTTTTTTTTCTAATAGGACAGAAGGACAACGTCATCTTTACATATTAAACCCAACTTTGTAAAAGGTACTCACTTTATTCCAATGAGGAAGATGGTGATGGTGATGGTGATAAGTGCACCAACTGCAATTACGATCAAAACAATGCTCCAGGTAGGTAAATCTGTTGAATATACATGTAATTATAGACAGTGTAGATTTTAAGGTTAAATATCATCAGACAAAAGCTAAACTATTGCCTTTATGGTTGCCATCTTTCTCATCCACATGTGTGTTATTTCCTAGCAGGGGGGCGTCACGTTCTCCAGAAGGTTTCAAATCTGTAACTTTAGCCAAACAGCATATTTAAAATCCACAGAAAGCACATGTTTCTAGAGTAGGTCCATGTATGGTTTGAATTGCTTACCTGTATAATCTATAAAACATGTACACTGTAAGAGAAAGAAAATTATATTTTAGAACATGGTCTGTTTCGTGACTTGACAATCCTAGTGAAAAATGAATATACTTGAATTACAATTATTTTATGCTCCGTATACTAGTCTCGAGTTACCTGTCAGTAAATATGCCAATAGATTTGAGCTATGCTTAGCATGAAAAAAAATTACTTTTTTACGAGGGAATGTAGCACTGCTTTTAAAAATCACACACAGGTTTTTTCACTGCGTTTAAACGAAACCGACACGTTCATCGCTATTACCTTGCCGCAGTCAAGTTGCCACTGCAAGCTCTCGCAGACGCTCAGTGTGAGGGCACGCGGCGTTACATCCACTACAACAGGTGACCGCTTTCCATTGCTATTCGGAGTGGAGTCGACTATAAACGTCCCATTCTATAAAAACAACCGCAAACCGGGGAGTTACTAAACATTGGACTGTTTTAAACGATAACTTAAGCAGTTAAATCCAGCAGCTAACGTTCTCACCTTATAGTACCACCCGTGCTCGCAGCTTCCAGAGCACAGGGTGTCTGGCGGCACTGGAACAGTGTATGTGTATCCACGAGACGAGCGCTGGCTCTCACACAAGATTCTCTGATTCGCATGGCATTCTGATGAAGAATATAAAACTTCGTTTAATCGTACGCTATATTCTTTTAAATTTCATTTGCGAGTTTTTAAACTAAACAAAGATACGCGTACAGAGTTCACCACGCTTAGATGCTATGAACAAATAAACCTTTGTTACGGTGGGAAAAACTCTTACCGTTGGATGCAGACGCACATCTCGCAAAAGTTAAAATAAATGCTATCAGGACTGTCTGGGTCATCGGATGCATAGCAGCTTTCATGTTTTCCTGACACACTGACTAAATGGGGAGGCAGAGCGGAAATGGAGATTTTATAGGCGGCTCCGGGTAGGAGTGTCTCGAACAACGTGCAGCACAGCCAATAGCAGAACACAGTCTTTTTTTTTTTTTTTTTACTTTCTTTCAAGAACAGCATTCCAGGCATGGTCTTAAAAGAGCCTGAGCACCTGCCCCTTTCCTCCTGGATGCCTCATTTTTAACTTTGAGCATCCGCCCTGTTAAATGTCTTTGCGCAGCCCTGCTCAGGACTGATAAGTGTCTTCAGATAAATCAAAACCCAGCTTCAATCTCTCTTGTTTATTAGACTCAAGATAAATCTGCAAAGTCACAGTTCACCAGGGACATGTGCTTGTCAGAAGGGCTACGTTAGTTACCAACTGGGAACTATTTTTTCTCTAGTACATTTTTATACATAGCTTCCCTTACGTTCCCTTAAAAACTTGGATTGATTTAGTTTAGTTTAGCAGGCATGATAAGGTAATGTTTTGCAAAAGCATGGTTTCGAGAGGATCGCTGAACGAGTAATCACACACAGCTGACATAATTCCTTTTTTATTCACGCCCAATTAAATCTCTCCCCTTAACTATAAATTCTCCAAGCCTTCATTTCCCCGCTTCTTGCTTTTCGTGCATCCCTCCTCCTCCCCTTCTCCACCGTTTCCTTTGGAAAGTTCAGTCCTTCCGGGGGTGCCAACAAATGTTTGTTAAACCGTTTTTTCTTGAATATATATTTAGAGTTGTGCTGTGATTGGAACATTAGTGTTAAGTATATTGTTGTTCAAGAGTAGATGCTAGTATCCTGGCAATGCTTAGAGAGCTATAGAACAGGTAATTCCAGTTGCCTACGTCATAAAGAACAAGAGTCAGTCGTCACAATATGTTCAGTTAATATTTTTGTATTTCTTTCTTTAATTCTTTCTAAATATTAGGAATATGCGATTACTTTAGTTAAATAATGTCCACGACAAAGCTTAAGTCACTTATGAGTGTATAAACACTAGCAGTGAAATTTACAACAGAGCCACACCTGAAATCTTGCCTAGGGCGTCTAATATCGTCTAACAAAAAAAATACATGTGCAAAAAATAAACTGATGCCCAACGTTTTTCTCACTTAGTTATGGGTAGGATAGAGAATGCATTTGAGATTATGATATTGCAGAGGTAAAGTAACTCTCTGTCTCACTTCAGCTGGACAGGGGCAGGGAGGTTGTCACATCTCATTAGGTATTTACCTGCCTGGCTTGGCGTGCTTCATTTTTCTGTTTTATTGGTGAGGGTACACTTTTTTTGAAAATGCCCTGCCCTCTGTTCTGTGTAAATATAGTGGCTTTTATGTTAATATGTTTTAAAATGATTTATTTAGTATACTTTATTTTATTTCATAATCCCTAATCTTCTGGCCTTGAAATATGTAAAAAGGGGAAGTGTTCCTAAACCCAAAGAGGGTCTGATTATAAACAAAGCATGTTGGATGAAACCTTTGTATATTATGTATATAAGATTATGGTGTTTGGCTATGTTGGATGTATAAATCTAGTTTAGTATTTCAAATTAATTGTGTACGGTGCATTACACTATATTATTGGGACAGTGTTCCCAGTTTCTTCCTAAATACCATATATTTTAGTTTCATATTATGTGTTAAGGAAGTGAGAAAGTGTAATTTACTTATTTATTCACTAGTAAGAGACAGAAAAGCAATACAACACCGTTATGTTGCTATGTGACAGAGCAGTACACTAAATCACAAGCAGCACACTTCCAGTCATTACTCAGATGGCTGGGAGGTGTGATACTTTGACTGGTCAGAATTTTGCAGGTTTTCTTTTTTTCCAAGGACTGGTGAGGCTATGCATTACAAAGGAAGTGAAATTAAATGCTAAATTATTGCTTGCCTTTGGTTGGCTTCAGAAAACTTGGAATATAACATACAAGTTTGTTGGGGACCATACAGTGATGTGATTTTTTGTTGTTGTTGTACTTTTCAAATCCACAGTTACTTTGTTGAAATGTTTTGCACACTACTCCACCCAGGCAAAACTATGTAATCCTTTTCCTGGTTAATAATGTGAAAGTCCTTCAACATAAAATGCAAAAAAGTTCATTAAACAGCAAAACATGTGATAAGCAGTATGTCTAGACTAATGAGAGCAAATTAAGTTGTTAACATTTGCAAAGCAGTGATTTTTACTCAAACTGGAGTAACCTTTGGCAGAAGTCACGACTGGGGCAGCATCCAAAGAGGAAGGGAACTTCATTACTAAGAAAATGACTCACTGCCAGTGTGCAGTTCCCACATGCAAAGTATTCTCTGGCTGTCAGTACTTAACCAAAACAGTTGCTGAAAGGGAGGAGATCCCCATTTCCACTTACTTTAAACAGATAATAAATAACATTTATTGGGCCTTCATGAAACACAAGCAGAACAACTTTTTGTGTAGATCATTTGTAAAGCCATTCTGGCATTTGTAAAGCCATTCTGTTTTCAATGTTTTTAAAATGTTAGTTGAAAGAAACCTGCTCCCTGCCATGTGTAAATGGTGCATAACATGACCAGTATTCTATTCTCAAAACAGTTTACATTTTACAAGTCCGTTTGGCATATTCTAAGGCAGTGAGTCATAAGCAGTAGTGTAAGTATATATAACAGACATGACGCTTGAATGTCACGTGAAGCTGCCGGCAGTCTGTGATGCAAGAGCTTCAGAAGGGCTGAGTGTGGGTTTCTGAGACATCACTCAGCTTACACAAGTGGTGAACACAATCCCTGAGGAAGGCTTTTATTATCAAGTACAAATGCTTCCTATCCCGAAGGCCTCCTCCTTCAGTGATATATAGCCCTGTCCAAATGCTACTATTCATGTGCACTTGTGGACAATGACTGCTGCATGTGTGTTTATTAAGTCCACAAGACTGTATTCGCTTTCGGTCATGGAATTTGTCCTTCATTCAACAATTACCCAATACCACTGATTCATCTTATTAGCTGAGATTACAAGCGTGATATATCTGATGTGTGTATCTGTGGTTTCTGGCCTACAAAACTGTTCGGTGGATCTGTGTGATCATAATATCTGCAGGATAAAAAGCACAGTGAGAAAGGCATTGTTTTTTTTCTGGTATCCAAGTCATGTGGTGTCTGATACCCAAATCAGACCAAAAAATCTTGTCTGCTACCCAAAATTAGTTAACAAAACCAAATACAACTCTGTCTGATACCCACAACTGTGTTAGCTAAAAATAATCTAGCAGTCTGAGAGGTTGGCTTTGCAATAGTCAGTGTATGAGAGAGGGTGAGGGCTTCTTTTATGCTAGACAGAGGGGCACGCAACCAATCAGAACATGACACATGAAACCAAGGAATGCTTGGTCATGCCTTATTCACAATTAATTATGTATCAAATGATTTGTTTAGACCTTTATTTATTGCTAAATAATTCTCCAGATCCGGTTTAATTTTGTTGGTATCTCATATTATTGACTATAAAAAATAGCAATTAGTGCATAAGATCTTGTCACTGTTATTCACCAACAGATACCAAAAATAAACTTATCAAGAGCCTTTTTATGAACAAATAACTGTGCAGTCTCGTGAACAAACCAGTGTTGCAGCTTGCAGATGTGAATCCTGTGAGTAATCACAGTGTAATGTTGCTCATTTGGTTTCATGTTACAGTCATCACTGCAGCTCTTAAGGCACACCCTGTGCTTCTTGTCTGTAGCCTATTTGTCTTGTTTATCCTTGACTTGTCAGCCTAATTGTTGAAATATAAATCGTCTGGGGTTTTTTTGTTGCTTTTTTTTTACTATATTGATATTAGTCTTCACTATCTGTGAGATGGTAAATAAAAAGTAGTTCCCTTTTTCTCGATCCAGTGATAATTTTTTCCACACTGATCATATGTGTGAGTGAGAGAGAAAGTGCCTGTGTGCCTCTAAAAGCAACAAGGCAAAAAAATGTTGTGGATATGTTTGTATCCCGCTAGATAAAATATCTCAACAAACAGGATTATACAACCAAAGCAGTGACCTACTGTCATAAAACAATTCTTTAATTGTTATCTAATACCAAAGAAAGCCCATGTGTTTTAGATCTACAGAGGCATGTAGGAAATACACACAAACATACACACACACACATTATATATTATTCTTTTTTTAATTCTTAAGGAAGGCAGAGGCAGGGTGTCAGTCCAGTCTGAACAAAAACATTTGCCAGTATGTTTTTCAGCAAACCCAAAGACTTTGTTTAGCTGGTTAATTAAGAATCAAGCTAAACACTGGAGGAAAGTGGCCCTCCAGGAGCAGGTTTGCACATCCCATGCATTAAACAAAGACATAATGTGGCATAGGCCTAGTTATTCCCTATTTCCCTTTTAAAAGCCTCTGATTGCAATTGGTGAACAATTACTAGTTGATTATAATCTTGGCCAAGCTTTGTCTGTCTTTCACTGTAGGCCTAATTCTACAGTATTTCTTTCTCTTTTTTTTAAGTCCTGCAGTGTTGAGAGCTGTTTACGTCTCAAGTGTCAAATGGACTTGAGTTACAGCAGCTTATGCAACTGTGTTACATAACGGCACCGCACAGCAGAGCTGTACAGAGCTGCAGATTCACTCGAAAAAGGAAGTAAAACCTTGATATTGTGATTTTTGGAACTGTGGATTATTGTACATTTCTGAGGAAAATGCACTTCTCTAAACATGGACACCATCATGGTAAGACAATTTGCATTTTATTAAATACTTGATATGAACATTAGTGTATTCAGCTACGACTAAACAGCAGCCTCTTGCAGGACTTGCAGGATGTCTGTATAATGCACATATTTGCGCTCAGATTATATATGGGTATATTTGTTGAATCTATTAATGTCCTATTTGGAAAATGTTATTCTATAATATTCTGCTTTCTGGTATCAAGGTATTATATTGTTGGTCAAATGAAATCTGACAATACTTAATACAATATAACTTCAACAAATATGCAAAATCTTTTTATTCTTTCTTCTTTTAATGGCATGATAGAAAGATAATTTGTCACATATTGTCTGCAATCCGAAAACAGTAATATAAACACATTTGATTCCTGTTTTAGGACAGCAAAGGATTTCCAGAGAATTTTGAGCTGCTTGATATTTATATGGTTTGATTGATATTCATTAATATATCATCTATGTATAGCATCTATAACAGAGTAAATACCACATTGTACAGCTCATCACAGGAGAATCGTTGGCTTTTGCTGTTGTAAAGCTGCAGAGAAAAGGTCAAATGTATGACTAACTCTTTCTGATTCAGCCTTGGTGGTTTTCCTCAATTACAGTACACAGTACTGAAACCATCAAAAAAAAGTGCTTGATTATATTAAAGGCAGGTTATGCGATTTAAAAAAAAATGCTTTGGAAAAAGATTTGGGCCATTTAGCAAAACAAACCTTTAACCAATCAGCAGTAATGGGCGTGTCTATTTGTAACGTGGAGGAGACAAGGGGTGTTTCTCAATGTCAAGGAAGGATCCTCGGAAGCCAGAATTTCGAGGATGCTACGTCATCGACATCCGTCGAA
>JAUCNO010002143.1:0-13917 GCA_032353835.1 Enteromius viviparus
CTATCTATCTATCTATCTATCTATCTATCTATCTATCTATCTATCTATCTATCTATCTATCCATCTATCCATCTATCTCTATTTTTAGTTATGTATGAAACAAATATATATATATATATATATATATATATATATATATATTTAAATATTAACTTCCACAGAGTCACAATGAAATTAAAATGACAAATTTTAATCAACTTCTAAATTATTGATGGAAATGGACTGAACATATGAAGAGTACTTGAATATTTATTTATAAATAGCACAATATTATAGTTTTATAAATGATGGTATAGTCTTATTAGGATTTGTTAAACATAATTTAAATATGTTGTTGTTTTCTTTATAGCCTACGTTATTTACATTCTTTATATAAGCTAATTTAAAGATATACCAACATAGCAATAATTTCGGCCAAAAATATTAAGCAAAAATTTTGCAAAATTGTTTTTTTTCTTCTATTTCTATTTTTTGCCGTATAATCATTTAATTTATAATTCAGTTAGGCTACATAAATATAAAATAACATAAAAATATAAATTATTTTAAAATGTTATATTTATTTATTTATTTATTTATTTATATAAAATTATTATTTTACAGTTTGACACAAACAACCAGTAGTAAAGGGATTGCTTGGTTTGTGTTTGAGTAAAAAACTCCTTAAATGAAAATCCACCACAAAACAATTGCAGAGAGATTTATAGGACAGATTGTGACAAAGAGAAATGACTAATCATTTGCATCTTGTCAATACCAGGCTGGGTTTGATGTTTTTCTTATGAGGGTTATCTGGGGAGCAGTGTTTAATATGGGTGCTAACATCTTATTATATTCACAAGGCCACAAAGAGGCCCAGGGCCCCTGTAAGTAATTTACGTTGCCGTAGTGACAGAGGTGCTTTTTAAGGGGCCAGGCCTGGCAGGGGACGGTTAGGCTGATTTAGTGGAATATTTAAGCCAGTCCACTGAGGATTGAGACAATTGTTGTTTGACATGCACAGTCGCATGCATGTTGCTTGTATAAACCCCCTTCTTGTTGCTGCATTTCTTATTATGGCATTATCCTCTGCACCTCCTTACAAACAAGCCTTACATCTACAGCATTTATTTATAATGCACACATATGATTTATATAAATACTGTATATATGTACTATTTTTATTGTACAAACCCTTCTGAAATGGATGGAAAAACATGCATTATTCTTTCAAATATTGTGCAGATTTTTGATTGAATGTGGTAAAATCCTGCACTCTTGGAAAAGCCTTGATGGTCCCCAGATAATATGCATAAATTATTGACCAAAAGAATGCATTGTCCTGAACACGTGTACTTTTATATACAGCTGATGTTATTTGTGTTTATAAAAGATTGTATTCAGATTCTAGCACATGGATAAAATATAGAGTGAAACATGTAAATATCCTTGTGTATTTACAGACTATATACACACACTACATATAATACTTCTTTATGTTGACAGTGGCTTTCCAGTAATTATTAATTTTCTGCATTACACGAAATAATATCAATCTTCTGTATTTATTTGACTTCTTGCATAAAAGGTTGGTCAAAATGAGAGATGGAAGGAAGAGATGGTTGTCATAGTGTTATTCTCCTCCAGTATTGGCCAGGAGACAGGTGCTGACTGTCAGCCAATCAGTGCTTTTCTTTCCGGGTGAGATGTAGTTTCCGTGGTGACAGTCTGGGTTTGAGCAACAGCTCTCATTTGTGTCTCGGCAGGGATGCATGACCCCAACCAGCTTAATCAAACACAGACAGAAGCGTTATGTGTCCGTGTGAACACTGTCAGCTCTGATACAGCAGTATTGGTGTCTGTGTAATGTCTTACACTGATAATCAACAGGGCAAATGCATGTCTGTTTTAGGACACCTGGTCCATATGTTTCATTTATGGATGTTAAAATAAGGTACAGGACCGACCAGGATCTGTGTATGTCTCAGGACTCTCTCTCTTTCTCTCTTTCCATGTGGAAGAGTGTATTTGTGTGCATATGGGGGAAAGAGGATGTGAGAAAACTGCTGTCAGCAGTACATGAGCTCCGCATGATCTTTGTGTGCATGCGTGAACATTTAATCTCAGTTTTCTGATTTTGCAATCTAGAAAGAAGCATCCTTAAATATTTATCTTAACATTACAAACACATTAAAAACGCAAACACACACACACAAAAAGAGAGGGAAACAATTAAAAACAGAGGCGAAACGCGGAGAGGAGTAGTCATTTCTGTGCCAGAAATATCATCAATCATATCATCAATCATCAACTGATCATCAACTTTGATGATTTTTTTTTTTAGCTTAACATGATTGAATTATAGTTTAAAGTTTATACTCTGCACAATGTTCTTTCTTTGGAGAGTTATTTTTAATTTCTAATCACAGTTATAGATTTCGGCAGCAGGTTCAGGCTCCGACTCAGAGAATCAAAACAAAAGAGAGGGATTCGTGGGTTCAATAAGATTGACTGGCAGCTGGGGGTTGGGCTGCATTCATCACAAGGTCCACTTATTTTCTCTTCAACAATGTAGACCCCTCAAACCCTCTGGGGAACTTCATAAATAGCCGTTAGTAGAATCTGTGCCGCATCAGCAAAACAAAGAGGTGCTGGGGCCATTTATGAGAGTGACCTCTTCATACAAAAATACAATAATTGTAAAATTAGATATAGAGATTTTATATTAAAGATATCTCTTGAATTATTTTATGTTTTAATATCTGTTCATTACTTGTATCTTAACTAATGTGTTTGTCTTTTTAGGGCAAGCCGTATATCTTTGACCGAGTCTTTCCTCCAAACACATCACAAGAACATGTATATGACACCTGTGCCAAACAGATTGTTAAAGGTTGTATATGCATTATGATAGCTGCAAGTTTAAGGCCTTGAAAGAATTTTTTTTTTGAAACATAATTCTTGTATTTCAGATGTGCTGGATGGCTACAATGGGACAATCTTTGCCTATGGCCAGACTTCATCAGGGAAGACACACACTATGGAGGTAAGGAATAAATATTCTAATCACATCACGAGTGGTATCGAGTTCACACAGTTCGTCTGTAACGTATGTAACCCTCGTTCCCTGATGGAGGGAACCGAGACGTTATGTCGTAACGACGGACTGGGGTCTTGCCTAGAGCCCTAATCCGCTCTGCTTAAGAGTAAACGCCAATGAAAATTGGCAAGTGGTTAAGCAATCCTGAGCCATTTCCCTTCATCCGGGAATAAAGAGGCAACAGGTGCAACCACTTTTTTTTTGCTGAGTACAACTACCAGATTTGCTGAGTAGCCGAGAACGAGTCATTGCTCTCAGCAATGGTTCAAGGTCATTGCAAGGGGACATAATTTCTCCATTCCCTCCATCAGGGAACGAGGGTTACATACGTAGTCACTTTGAGTTATGTTGTGATGACAGACTGGGGTCCAATGGAAAACGACACAACCTGAACCGTTACAATCTTTACCACTACAAATGTTGACAAGCGGCGCATGTCAGACAATTGTTATGCAAAGGTCGTAGCCCTCCAAGAGTAAGTACGCTGCTGGGCCGAGTAGGCTGGCCCGAACTCTGGCACTCTTTGCTCACCGGAAATTGCCTGTCAGTCCCCAACCCTCTTGATGGACGTGGCGCTGTCAGGAGCGTTGTCTTAGCAGACAGGAACTTCAGCTCAAATGACTCCAGTGGCTCAAAGGACCCTCCCTGAAGTCCAGGATTCAACCTCCTGGCACCAATCAGAAACCTTACAATAAGGTCTACTGCATTGCGATGTGCTGCAATTGCAGTCACATACACTTTCAAGGTGGAGGGCCTACACTCCAACCTTTCCTGCAGAAAGAAAAGCACAACTCCTATCGTGCATCTTCAGTGGTGCTCTCAGCGAGAAGAACACAAGCTTGCGAACAGACTCCATTTCAAAGCATAAGCTTGCCTCATAGAGGGAGCTCTAGCTTGAGTGATCTTGTCTACCACCCCTTGTGGCAAGCCACTCAAGTCTGCCTCGTACCATCCTGGACCCATGGAGGTTCCATAGATCTGGACACGGGTGCCATATATGGTGCCGAGCCCCTGAGAAAAAAGGTCCCCCTCAGAGGTATGCTCCAGGGAGCGGCTGTCGCAAGGAGAATGAGTTCCGAAAACCAGGTTCTGAAAACCAGGTTCTGAAAACCAGGTTCTGAAAACCTTTTCCTCATCCTCAATGGGGGAAATGCTCCACAGCGGTGCAAGGGTGCCCAGGGAGAGCCCGAAGGGGAGGACTTTGTACTGACATGCTCGATCCTCGAATGCAAACCGAAGAAATAGTCTGTGTCTTGGAAGAATCGATACATGGAAGTACGCATCCTTCAGGTCGAGCGCTGCAAATCAATCCTGAGGCTGAACGCACTTGACAATGCCTTTCTGCATGAGCATTTTAAATTGAAACTAGTGCAGGGCCCTGATTCAAAATGCGCAAGTCCAGGATCGGTTGAAGGCCACCACCTTTCTTGGGCACGATGAAATAAGGCTGAGACTGAGAGGTACATAAAAGCATAGTGTTCTGGTTGTCCACTGTCAGACTATCTGGATCCAGTGAGGGACCAGCCGGAGACACGTGGGGAAGTGGTGCGTCACCTAAACGCTGTCTCTTGGAAAGAAAGGAACCGGAGTGGGCCGTTATCTGCTATCACCAGGAACCAATCATCCAGCCGTGAAGACTCCGGGCTGGGATGCTCACGGTGGCCTGGGCAAGCATGGCCATCTGTTCCGGATCATATTCAGTGGAAGCCACAGCACCCTGAAGGGCGCGGCTCCGCCTCATCTTCCTCCTGGACTGAGGAAAGCCTATCCCTCTTCACTTGCCACTCCAAACAAAATATGGGGAATCCAACGAATCGCCCAGAAGCCTGACAGGACAGGTACTACGGGAGGGGTGAGTGGTTCGCGAGGCTGGAACAGGCAGAGTGGCACTCAAAGTCCCCATCAGATCCCCATGAGTGCCTGCTGGCAGTCCTCTGCCAGTGGCAACGAAGCCGGGCCGGGTGGCAGCAGAAGTGCTGCCAGGGGCATGGCCTCGCAATGAGGACACCCTTCCGCTAAGGCATCTTCAGCATGCTGGAGACCCAGACAGTGAAGACAACCTCCATGGCCGTCGTTTGGGAGACAGGTAACTCCCCCATTCAAGAAAACACGGCCAAAACAGCATCTTGAAAAAGAAACGAAACGGCCGTGTTCAGAAATTGCTGTTTTGTAAAACACCCAGAGGATTCACTTGGCGGGGAAACTGCTGATCGTGTTGTTGACGCCACAGAGAACAACTTCTGCTTTAGTTTCCTCTTCGTTGAAGCACTTCAAAGCAGCAGGCATAAACTCACGGCTCCGAAGCAAAATCTGATGAGTGGTTGCACCTGTCGCCTCTTTATACCCGGATGAAGGGGAGTCGCTCAGAATTGCTTAACCACTTGCTAATTTTCATTGACGTTTTCTTTTAAGCAGAGCGAATCAGGGCTCTAGGCAAGACCCCAGTCTGTCATCACGACATAACTCGTAGTGACTGACAAACAGGGAACTGTAATAGAATGTCCATTTAGCACATGTACGGTGAGAAAATGTCATTATACACTCAGTCACAATGCTGTAGATGGATGAATCTCTCAGCCTCTTTCATGAAATGACTGAAATGCCAAACTGCAAAATGCCACTTGACTGCAGGCGTTGCCCTGGAAACAGTCTGTGATTTCAGTGTTTTGAATATAAAGTCAATAATTTCAGTAAATATGATATAAATTAATTAATGCAGTGCTTAGTTCTTACATAGACTGTCATTAGTTAGAAATAAAGTGCCATATTTTTAAATATTTGCTGTAAATGTCTTCTGCAACTTCCACACAGGGGCAGCTCCATAACTCACAGCTGAAGGGCATCATCCCTCGCATCGCCCAGGACATCTTTGACCACATCTACTCTATGGATGAGAACCTGGAGTTCCACATCAAGGTCAAAACATTCAGCATTGAATCTGCTTGTGTATTTTCACATGTGAATTCATCAAATTTTAGATTGCTTTCCATATGTGCATTTAACAAAATAAAACAAAACAATAAGCTTAGCTGTCTAAAGAAATTAATGTTAGTGGAATGTATTTCTGGCATACAGTACTTGACAGCATATTTATTTGTAGGTTACGTTAAAATGTTATTGACTATACTAATACTAACACCATAATGTTATATATATTATGTCTTTAATGTGCCTTTTAAAATATTTTTATATTACTTAATATTATTATTATTAATGGCCATCCCTTATCACAGGTCTCTTATTTTGAAATCTACCTGGACAAAATTCGAGATTTGCTTGATGGTGAGATAAAAACAATATTTTTCATTGCATTAAGATTCTTTAAAAATATATATTAATAGATTTTGGTGTAAATTAAATTTTTGTTGTCCAAACCTAAAGTTTCCAAAACCAACCTGGCTGTCCATGAAGACAAGAACAGGGTGCCATTTGTCAAGGTAGGAAAGATAATACACAATACAATACAGTATTTTTTTGTCACCAGGCATGAAGCTAGCACTTCCTTCATGCCTTGCATCTTTTGATGCTGTTCCATTGCCAGGGTTGTACAGAGCGTTTTGTGTCCAGTCCAGAGGATGTCATGGATGTGATCGATGAGGGTAAATCCAATCGTCATGTGGCTGTCACAAGTGAGTAACTATCCCTTACTCATCACATGTTGAATCAAACTTATGTAATATATGTAATATACAGTGCTGTCTTGACTTTGTGTCGAAGTTTTTACCTTAACCCATGATTCTCTGATGTTACATTGTGTTACAGACATGAATGAGCACAGCTCCCGCAGTCACAGCATTTTCCTCATTAATATTAAGCAGGAGAACGTGGAGACAGAGAAGAAATTAAGCGGAAAACTCTACCTGGTGGATCTGGCAGGAAGTGAAAAGGCATGCTTTTGTTCATTTTTTAATATTCTGTTGTGGCCTTTGTTTTATATTTGTATCTAAGCAAAAAAAAATATAAAAGTCAAATTTAATAATTCTTTTTAACTTTATATCATGTTTGTTTCTTTTATATATGTATATACATAAATATATATGAGTGTGTGTGTGTGTGTGTGTGTGTGTTTTTTTCCCTCTCAGTATTGTCTTTATATTGTATTTGGTTTTCTCATTCTCCAACTTTTTGGGGAGTTTACATGAGATTAATGGCATAAATGGCATGGCATGCTTTCATTATTATCTCAGCCTTTTGTATCCCACTTTATCCCTGACCTAGTCATAGTAAAACTACAAAATAGATTTGACAACAATATAATATCTCCACACTCACTCTCGACCTCTCTGTGGCTCTTTCTCTGTCACAGGTCAGTAAAACTGGAGCAGAAGGATCTGTGTTGGATGAGGCTAAAAATATCAATAAGTCTCTCTCTGCTCTGGGGAATGTCATCTCAGCCCTGGCTGAAGGAACTGTAAGTGCTCAACCCATTTCAACTACCCAGACAGTTTCTTTTTTCTTCCTCGTCTTCTCTTTTCGATAAAATGCCACTCATCTTGTATTCATAATCTATTCCTCACATGGTACAAAGTAATATTTGCTTCATACATTATTTATTGTTTTGCCTTATCTTTCTCATTACAGAAAACCCATGTGCCATACAGAGACAGTAAAATGACAAGGATCCTACAGGACTCTTTGGGTGGGAACTGCAGAACAACCATCGTCATCTGCTGCTCTCCATCCGTGTATAATGAGGCTGAGACCAAATCCACACTCATGTTCGGCCAGAGGTGAAGCCATTTTATGGCCCAGAAGATTTTTCCTTAACTAAGACTGAAATAAGAATAGAGTGACGCTAAAACAAAAATGACACAAAGAAGTGCATATACAGATCCACCTTGCTTTATTCACACAGGGCCAAAACCATCAAAAACACAGTTTCTGTTAACATGGAGCTTACAGCAGAGGAATGGAAGAAGAAATATGAGAAAGAGAAAGAGAAGACCAGAAATCTGAAAATCATTATCCAGCGGCTTGAAAACGAGCTCAAACGATGGCGGAAAGGTAAAGAGAGAAACACAGATGTTATAAACAATATACTAATTTCATATCACAATATTGCACTGATTAGAATTAGATTATTATTTTTCTTTATGTTTATTAGTTGTGTTATTATATGTTAGTTTTAAGTTATATATACTATTGTTTTTAAGGAGGACATTTTCATTAAAATGATGCCCGACATTTGAAGCGGTTGCTCTGAAAATCCTGTAATGGTTGAGATGATGCGTATCATTTTGTTTTCTGGGTCAGATTTGCAGAGGCCAGTCAATTTTTGATGTAATTGTCTTAACAAAAGTTTTTTTTTTTTTTTTGCATATTGAGTTCTTAATTGGACTCCACGATAAGGAGCAATGAATGTCTTGTTATGCATAAGACGTATTAAAGCCAGAGCCTATTTCTGTTTTTGAGTAATATTTCCCAAAAAAAGGAAGTGATTTAATAGTTAATGTAATTATTTTGTTATATTCGTTAGAACTTAATGTAAATTGGCCTTCATATAAACCATGTGCCTGCTGATGACAGAAATTGACAAAAATTGACAATGATAAATACCAATTAGATCTAATTACGCAGATTGTGTAATGGCACACACATAATGACTCTGAACAAACAGGCCTGTCATTAAGGGAAAGCATGTTTGCTACAAAGTATGTCAACACCGTATAGCTTAGTATATTTCCTTCTCTTATTATAATATTTTTGATGCATGTTCAGCCTCTTACATGTCCAAAGCTTTTCCTTTCCCTTTCGCTCTTCTATGAATCCTGATATGTTTTTATCATTCAGTCAGTATCACTATCTCTCTCCTGCATCCCCATGAACAGGTTTTTATTTCTTTGTCTGTGTTATCAGCTCCCTCCACCTCTCTCCTGCACATAAAACACAAAGATGCTGACTTCACCCATCCCAGTGCTACAAAGCCAAGAGAATAACTGTGTCTGTGACTTTTCATCTGTCTTTATCATTAAGTGTGCAGGACTATTTTCTAAAAGCCCCGCTCCTCTTATTAATGAAGAAACTAACACCTTATTTTATTTGATTTTATACAAAAAAAACCTCCATATTACAAAAAAGCAGCATAAAAAATAAAATAAAAAAGGCCTTACTGCTGCAGTTGTGTTGGACTGACATACCTCTCCATCTTTAGGTGAGACTGTTCCTGTTGATGAGCAGCACAGCAAAAAAGAAACAAAGAATTCTGAAGCTGCTCCCATAATTGAGACTTCAGCTCCGCCCCCTGAGCCTCTTTCTGATTCTGAGAAAACCCAGTATGAGGACCTGATCAATGAACTGTATCAGCAACTAGATGACAAGGTGATAAATACCTCTCACATGCTGTTAGAAAAGCGCATCAGGAAGTGCAACCTTCACAATTCAGACCTTCGTCTCTTTCACCACAGGATGATGAGATCAACCAGCACAGTCAGCTGGCAGAGGACCTGAAGCAGCAGATGGTGGATCAGGATGAGGTGAGTCCGGCTCAAGAGCAGCAATGCAGAGCAGAAAACTCATGCCCTCCGCAATTTATGATGTAACACGCCTTCCCATGATGCTTTGCCTGCAATGTAAAATTGAAACAAGACAGAGCCACGACAGAGAAAGAAACCGGTTTATAAGGCTGATTACTGACTGGTTGTTGTGCATTCCTTCATTGCGATAGATTGTGTTTTCAAAACAAATGTAATAATTAGTTAGAAATAACTGATGATTAGATATATAGCTCTGTATTTTCAATGCCTGTATACAAAGAGGGGCAACAAAGCAAAATTACTTCTAATTATACAGGTGAAAAGGGAAAGTTTAAATAGAAACGTTGTTCCTATGGAAACAGTTCACAGGATCTATTTTGAAACTCAAAAATTCCCATTTTTCTGTGTAATTGTTTTTTTCTTTTAACATTCCAATGATCACATTCTGTTTCTTCTTAAAAATATATGTTTTTACTACCATCTGACAGTTTTTCTATCTCTGAGTTAGAGGTTGTTAGTGAGCTTTGTTTTTATTTTAATAATGTCTTTATTTATTTATTTTTATAGTTATGCTCAGTAAATAAGCGCTTTTTGCATTTTTTAAATATTATTACAATTTAAAATTACTTTTTTCAGTTTATATATATCTTCAAAAGTAATGTATTTGCTGATGGCACGGCTGAGTTCCCAGCAGCCATTACTCCAGTTTCAGAGTCATACAATCCAATCCAATACTAATTTCTAAAAAAAAAAAAATAATAACCACAGATTTTTAAATGGCTATGTATATATTAATTACAACCACAGAGAAGTAGGACTTCTGCAAAGTAAAGCGCCAGACAGTCTTCTGACTAATATACATGCCTGACGTCTCCATCCTGCATTATTACAGTTACTGGCATCCACCCGACGGGATTATGAGAAGATCCAGGAAGATCTGGGCCGTTTGCAGCATGAGAACGAGGCAGCTAAAGAGGAAGTGAAGGAGGTGCTCCAGGCCTTAGAGGAGCTGGCAGTAAACTACGACCAGAAAAGCCATGAGGTGGAGGATAAAAGCAAGACAAACCAAAAGCTCACAGAGGAGCTTATGCAGAAGAGTGTAAGCAGAATGAGGAGAAAATAATAAAGTTCATGTGAATGAAGAGTGATGGTGATGTAGCTTTGTGCATTGATTTTGTCCTGTTATCTCTTAGGCAGCTCTGGCTGGTGTGGAGAGGGATCTGTCTGCCCTGCAGGAGCTCAGTGGACATCACAAGAAGAGATCAGCAGAGATCCTCAGTCTCTTGCTCCGAGACCTCAATGAGATTGGCAGCGTTATTGCCTTGAATGACCAAAAAGTAAGGATACACAAATTAATAAGCAAATGCACAACTTATTTACTTATCAAAAGATAAAAATGTAAAAAACTTATTCTTAGTTGTGAAGGTTCTTTTTTCTGATTTTTACAAAATTTCTGTTTAGTTTTCACCATTGTAATAAATACACACTTCACGTCTACTCACACAGTATTTATTTACAAACATTTGTATACATTTTATATATGGACTTACGAGTCGAATGTTTGGAGTCGTTAAGATTTTTTTGAAGATGTCTTTAAAGGACGTCTCCTATGCTTTTATCACAATGTGATAAAAAATACAATAAAATCTGTAATATTGTAAAATATTAATCTAATTTAAAGGGACTGTTTCCATATATTAAAATTTTTCTTACTTTTGTAGAAACTGTAATACATTAAAACAAATAAAACAGCATGTATTTAAATTAAAACTGATTGTCTGTACTGTCACTGATGACATGAGATTCAAATATCAAATGACCATTTATTTGATCTCTCTTTATTCAGATGACAGAGATGAACGGAGGCATGGAGGAGGAATTCACCATGGCACGGCTCTTCATAAGTAAGATGAAGTCAGAAGTGAAGTCTCTGGTCAACCGCAGTAAACAGCTTGAGAGCACACAGGCCGACACTTTGCGTAAAATGCAGGCCAACGAGAAAGAGCTTGCTTCCTGTCAGCTGCTGATCTCTCAGGTACTCACACTGATCGATTTACAGCAGCGCCCTCTAGTGGTGCTTTTAGATCAGAACACTGTAAATAGTGAATTTTAACATGTTAAATTTTCTAGAATGTCTCTATTTGTCCCCTACTCTATTTTCAACTTCTTCTCAATATTGGATTAATAAAAATATTCAATCCAAGGTTCACTTTTCCTTTTGAAACCACAAAGTAAGAATACTAACCAATAGCCTGCCTGGAATTACAGTTGCAAGCCTAGTAATCTCAACTTTGTTTTTGCCTTTTGTTTTTGTCCATCTAGCATCAAGCAAAGATAAAGTCCCTCACCGACTACATGCAGAACATGGAACAGAAGAAGAGACAGCTGGACGAAAGCCACGATTCACTGATGGAGGAGCTTGCTAAACTTAATGCGCAAGGTCTTTGGGATTTTTTTGTAGTTGTGGTATTATATTCAAACTCAAACAAGCATGTTTCATTCACAGTGGTTTTACCATATATGTAAAAATCTTTTGGTCCATGCAGAAAAGATGCATGAGGTGTCAGTCATGGATAAGGAAAAGGAACACATGAGCAGGATGCAGGACGCTGAGGAGATGAAGGTGATGAACATGAACAGAAAGAAGAGCAATGTTACAGCAAATGAGCGTACAAATGACTAACATATAGCTTTCTCTGCATAATAAACTATGATTAAAGGAAGTGTTTTATTTGTAGTATTTCAAGGTATATAGATACTCTGAAAGGCCAAATCTGCTGCATAGAGTAGGAAAATATTTTATTTTATATTGATACATAAATCCTATATGCATCTGCTTGTAGAAAGCCCTGGAACAGCAGATGGAAAGCCACAGAGAGGCTCATCAGAAGCAGCTCTCACGTTTGCGAGATGAGATCGAAGAGAAACAGAGGGTCCTTGATGAGCTGAAAGAGTAAGTTACGTCTAATCAGTTCTGTAACTGTTTTATATCATATATCAATATGTGTTACTTATTTTAAGACATTTAATGCATCTGCTTTCAACTGGTATTGCTCCAAATGAATGAACGTATAATCATTTCCTGCTGTCAGTGTGAACCAGGCTCTTCAGCTTGAACAGAATCAGCTCAAGTCTGACCATGAAAAACTGAAACAAGAGGAAGAGAAGAAGGACGAGAGGCTGCAGAAGCTTCTGTGAGTCAACTGCTCATATCTAAAAAACACAAGTATGGATTTTAAGAGCTACAATGTTATAATAAGATATTTTGAACACATGTCATCATTTTTGTTGTAATCAGCTTGTTGAATGAGAAGAGGGAGCAAGCTAAAGATGATCTCAAGGGTCTGGAAGAGACGGTGGTGAGTAGAATTACATTACCTGGCAGTCCTAGGCCCGGTTTCACAAACGGACTAGGTATTAGTTAAATTAAGATATTTAAGCAACTGATGCTACAAAAATGAACAAAAATGCCTTTATAAGAAAATATTACAGGTGTGCATCTTAACACAGAACAATGACACTAACGTGTTTTAAGATACGCCAGAGCAAGATATTTTCATCTGAGACAGCTCAAACATGCAATTTAGTCTGGGACTTGTCTTGTCTGTGAAACTGGGGGCTAGAGTTTGTCTCTGAGCACCGACACCTGCTATCTCTGAGTTGTTCAACATATAAAGCTGTTATATTTGTATAAGGTGTTTTTAGATCACTGATCATGCCATGTTCTTTTCTACAAGGCCAAAGAGCTCCAGTCTCTTCACAGCCTGCGTATCCTGTTCATCCAGGACATCAACAATCGCATTGGACGAGTGAGTACCCAAAAACAAACACTTTTGTGGTACAGTATTACTTTTGTTTAGTGGCAATGTGCTAGTATTCTCTGACCAACAGCTGCTGGTTGCTGTTTGTAATGATTAGACCTGTTAAACCTGTTAAAGCAAGACATGGAAAAGCACTGTTTTTGGGATTTTGCTTCCATAAATTCTTCTTTAGTAGATAAAACATTCCGTAGACAAACTGTAAATGTAAGTGTTTATTTTCTAACACTCTGTCTGTGTGCATCTATAGATATTAATTTTAACACAGTTTTCTCACATTTTGTTTTGCATGCTCCGAGCCAAGAATCTACATTATTATCTAATTTCTAAATAAAATTCCTCTTTTATTTGTTTGACATATTAGTTTTTTTAGAGCTTTTTTTTTTAGCTTTTTTTAGTTTTTTTTTTTTAAATTCATTTATAAATCAGTAAAAAAAAAACTTCAACAGCAAGAAAAATTATACATGCTTCTAGGAATATACTGTTTTATAAATCGTGTAAAATTACATGAATGAACAAACTTAAAAACATTAAATCTAATATGTCA
>JAUCNO010002144.1:0-13908 GCA_032353835.1 Enteromius viviparus
TACTTAAGTATATATTTTGCAGGGTAGTTGTACTTTTACTTAAGTACTAAACTTATGTACTTCCTCCACCACTGGTAGCAACATACATTTTAGGGGTTGCAGGATGTGAAATACAAATACGAGAAATATAGTGGTAACAGGTGTACTGCATTTACAGAAATAAATAAATTTCTATACACATCTATTTGAGGTCTCAGCCATAAAACTCAAAAGCAGCATTTCTTATTATTCCTATTTCCAATTACTGAAAGACTAATTAATCAAATGTATAATCATGAAATGTACAATATTTTTATGTATTAAAAAATACATTGTTATTTATTAAAAATATATAACATTTTAAATTGAAAAAAAAAAACACCAAAGAGTGGTTAAAGCATCACACTGTTATAAAACTATAACGTTAGTGGGACACTGCAAAAGATTACTGTTGGCCTAAAAAATTAATTCTATTAGTAAAAATAAATCAGTGGCATCTAAATATTGACTTTAAAACCTGCTGAAAGCTTATCTTGGCGACTTTTGGCATGTTCTTTAATTAAACTGCAGAATTTTCATACACACACACATTTTTAAGCTTACCTTATTATTTTTGTGTAAAAACCATCAGTCTTTATCCAGTGGCAGTCGCTCTACTTCTCGGTCTCAGCGCGCAAATTCACATTGCTTGCTCACATGCGCTAACATCCATTACTTCTTCTGTGGTTTTGTTGAGCATTATCAACACATTGGCGCACGGCCTGCCCCCCACTGGTGAATTAATGTCATTAGTTTTGCTGTGGCGGCCTGAATATTCCTAGTAAAGCTTACTCATAGCAGCAAGTCATTTTACTCATCAAATATTATCTGTAACTTAATGAATCCTAGTAAGTATATCAACTAAGTAAAGGTAACTAAGTATATATACAGTATAAGTATACTATTGGATTTTTACAGTGCTAAGCCTCATTTTGACTTGTTTTAAGGACATTACATTGAGGTTGGATCAGCCTGTAGTGTGTTTTTCCACTTCAGTTTTAAGTCTCACTTTAAATCCAGGCCTCTATGAGTTTATAAATTTGATTTCCATTGATAATTTTTGTGTGATTTTGTTGTCAGAACATTCAACTATGTAAAGAGCAAAGTATTTAATAAGAATATTTCATTCATTCTGATCGAAGATGTGTTATTTTAATGTATTTTAATGAGCAGTGTATATTAGTAATACCCACAGGGGCTACATAGGTTTTTGGGGCTTTAACTCGTACTTTCCAACTTTTAAATTTTAAATAAAGCATCTGATGGTCAGTTATTTTCAGCAAAAATCCAAATGCCAGTGGAAAAATCCTATTGACTTATATTGATGGAACTAGAGTAATGCCAGCTACAGCATTGGCCTACAAAATTATGTAATCCTTGCAGCACCTGAAGTATTTTTGTATGTATGCAATGGCGAAAACTAATCTAAAACAATTAATAAAAATAAATGAATTCATGTGATACTTTTTAAATACAGCAGTTAAACACATCTCTGAATAAAATATTTGTCTATTTATGTGGAAAAAAGTACAGTCCAAAAAAAAAAAAACGGTTTAAGAGTGGTTTTAGTGACATGGAAGACATAATGGCGGTGGTACACCTTAAAAAACACGGTATTATTTATTAAAAACACTGTAATTAATAACTATGTCTGAGTCTTGAATATCCAAAACAGCACCTAGACTTGAATTTCAATAAAAAAAAATGTGTATTAGCTTGAGGTGTTCTGCTGTATAGCTATAGTATAATTTAAGAATAAACTAATTAATGTATGTGATAGATATAGTAATATAACAGACTAACATGCACAAAATTTCACATTTAAATCATGTGGTCTTTAACCTGGTCTAAACTGTTCTGTTTCATCAGCAGGGTGTAAGAGTTGTGTTAAACTTTTTAAACGGAAAAAACAGTGTTAGAATAGGATCAAGTATCCAAATTACCATAGGGACATGTCTTCATAGTACTCTAAGGAGGAGGAGCTTTTTGGAATTGGAAGATTGTGCTTGGCATGCAAAAGTGCAAGTTGGATTTACAATAAACACTGAGGGTTAATCTTCATTATGAAGACAAAGGGACCAACTGGTACAGCTGGTCTAGCTACACTGACCCTTGAGCCCCTGGCAGTGCACTCCTAGCATTGCTGCAAAGAATAAGGGAAGTGCAAACATTTCCAACCCCTGAAGAGCACTTGAGTCATGAGGCCAGCGTTGGCCCAACAGCCAATGAGGGGGTTGATTGAGGGTACATGAAAAATGCCCTGTAGCTGTGCTAGCTAAACGCCATCGGCCAAAGTGACTGCCAAACACACTCAATTCCCAGGCACAATCTAGGGAAAAAGGAATAACAAAACAATGCAGCAGCTTGCAGAGCCAAGAACAAAATGCGAGGGAGTCATTAGTAAAGAAAAAGAAGCGAGCGCTTTGTAATTCAAAAGATGTTTACCCAGATACTTCAAATGCGATGCGCAATGGCTAGGAATCACGGTAAACAACAAAAGCGATGACTTCACTGTTACTGCCGACACAGTATAATGAGCTCAGAAAACACACCATCTACCTTGTAAATACACACATAGTAAGATATTCAAATCAGACTTAAAGCACCAACCTGGTTTACAGGTTCCACAGTCTCGGTTGTAGCGTGTGGGCAGACAGACGCATTGACCGCTAACAGGGTCGCACACGGTTGCAGGTACGGTGCCCGTGTGGTCACAGCTACATGGTTGACATCCATGCGTGGCGTTGGCAGAACTCAAGCCGTAGGTGTGAGAGGTGCACCAATTACACCGCAGTCCCTCTACGTTGTTTTTACACATGCATTGGCCTGTGTTCTTGTCACAAGTATCTGAGCCGTTCACGGTGCCCCTGATCTCACACTGGCAAGGCAGACAGCCCAAATAGTTTCTGCCATCCAGACTGTGGTATCCATCCAGGCACACGTCACACCTCCGGCCTTCTGTGTGAGGTTTGCACTTACACTGTCCAGTTACCGCATCGCAGGAGGTACCAGAAACAGATCCGTTTGGACTGCAGCCGCAGGGCAGGCAGACACCACTGCCGTTCAGACTGTAGAAGTGAGGGATGCAGGTGTCACAGAGGAGGCCTTGTACGCCATCTTTGCACTCGCACTGGCCGGTGAAAGGATTACAGAACTGATGTAGAGAACCCCGTGGGTCGCAGCCACAGGGAACGCAGCCATCGGGATCCGTGCGATTGAGGAACTTGAAGCCGTAGTTACAACGGTCACAGGTTAGACCTAAGTAGAAAAGAGGAGACCACTATCAGTGCAATTTTTAAACAGGACCTCAGGAGGTACGTAAAGGGATAGTTGAAAAAAAGAGAATATGTTGTCATTTACTCAACTCATGTTATTCCAAATCTGTAAAACATAATAGATGATATTTTGAAGAAATCTGGTAATCAAACAGTTGTTGGCCCCCATTGACTTAGAGTAACTTTTTGGTTTTTTAAAACATCTTTTTTTGTGTGTGTGTTCAACATAAGAAAGAAACGTACACAGGCTTGGAACGACATGAGGGTGACAAAATGTTCATATTATTGGTTTAACCAGGTTTCAGGAGTTACTTGGAAGGATTTAAACGATGCTTTGTTACATTAACACAAAAATAGCAACTTTAATTCTTTAAATTCTACAAAGAAAAGAGCTTGAATTTACTTTATTTGTTTGCTTATAGGATGATTACAAGCAGTATTCCGCTTAAGTTATTCTTTTCACTATTTTTTTTTTTTTATTATATTTTTTGCAAGAATATGTGTAAAAGTGTAATTCACAAACATCCACAAACCCCCCAACCAGCCTAAACATCTTAAATGATTTGGTCTTGGTTTTTACATCATAACCTACTTCACTAAAGTACAGAGTAAACAAATAAATAAATCAGTGAAATATTACACAAGGAATAAAAAACGAAATTGGTAATGTCATCATTAAGTGAGCCCCTTTCCCAATGATGAATGACTCACCTCGGGCATAACACTTAATTTCTCTAAAAGGAAAATAAATAAATTAAAAGACCCAAGAAAGGCAATGGAAGGGGAAAAAAGTAAAAATAACTACGAGGGTAAAAAAGAATTACAGCTCATTTGGAGACCCTAAAAAGTGGTCTACATGGAATCAAATCATATCAAGTTTTTTTAAAATGTGTGCGGTGCTTATTTGAATACGCCATACATATTCCTGACAGGTAATCTATTCCTAATGTTGCTGAGCAGAGCCTACAGGGCAAACCATTTACAGCCATAAGTACTGAGAACTCCACTCTCCTCCACTGCTGTGTATTCCACTTTAATGAATTTAGATATTAATATATTGCTCCCTACCCACAGTTAAACCTCATTACAACATTATGTTAAATGCACAATGTGACACAGATAAATACCCCAATAATATCACGCCAAAGGTGCCGCAATTTGTCATTGTGTGCATGGCGGAAAATTTGTGAAACTCTCAAAACGCTACGGTAACTGTGCGCCATCCAACTGTGAATATAATAAGAAATTAATTAGTAAATCTAACAACAAAGTGCAGGTAAAAATAAGCAAGTAAATCTTTAAGCTTAAGATGTTATTTTTTGTTAAACTGAAGCGTATTTGGATTAAAGCAGTATGGTTTTATATGTGCATTTGACTGCCCACTGGTGCTCCCATGGAGTGGGACGTGTACCAGCGCAGCCCACATTTTATCAGGAATGCTTTTCCGCATAATATTCTCATACATCAACATTTCAAAGCACATTGTGTACGCAGAGTACTTTGGACGCTTGATAAATTTTGTAGCTACGGCTGGCCTCAAACGCGCTGGAGGTAATAAATTGCCTTAATCAAATCTAATTTCTGAAAAATACCTGTGGGAACTACAAACAAAGAAGCAGGTCTTGTAAGAAGCGTGAAAATAAGGAAGACAGGGGCAGTTTATTATAATCAACTTGGCATTGAATTACAAAATTAAAATGAGGTGGCCCTTGATATCCTGGCTTAGCAATACACATGATCTTCTAAGTAACATTCTTTTGCATTTCATAAGAAAACGGTTCAAAGGTACAAAGAAAAAGAAAAAAATGGAACAGATTTATCGCAAAGGACCTGGGATGCCTGGAAAAGCTGGAAGAAAAATCCTTTTGGCTGCTGCTCACAATAAATTTGTGAGAAACCCCCCCCCCAGAAAAACAGGGCTTTGCCAAAAAAATAAATAAATAAAAGGAGCCTGATGGTAAACATTTTAATCATGCAATTTACATACGCAGCAGAGCAGAGTGATCATGGTATGCTTCATATGTTTTCATTTCAGAAATGTAAAAAGGGCAAACAAGCAGAAAATAAATAATTTCTTATATATATATATAACTTCTTTTCAACCACTGTCAAAATTATTTACAACTTACTGAAAGACAGCATTGAATATATATTTTCTTTTTACAAATTTGTCCTACCTCGGGGCCATTTAAAGTTAAACAGAAAATGACGGCAAAGAATGGTAGAAGGATGGTAATCACACAACTGATGGTTACTACAGACTTCCATAATATTTTTTTTTTTTTCCAACTATGTAGATCAAGTCAATGGGGACAGTGGTTTTTCAAAATATCTTCTTTTTTTGTTCAACAGAAGAACCTCTTATACAGGTTTGGAACAACATGAACAACATGAAGTTGAGTTTTGAGTAACATTTGAACAATTACTTTAAAAGAAGTTAAAAATTTTTAAATTTTTAAACAATTACTTTAAAAGAAGTTTTTTTTTATCTAAGTTTTAAGATAAAATACTAGCATAGATCAAAACGAACATCACAGCTGTTACATCAAATATTTATTTAATAGTTTATTTACAAATCTACAAAACTTATGATTCCAGCCATAGTCATTTAGCTGTTTATGCTTTTATTTTTTGCCCTGTACAGTTTACCAGTTTTGTGGGAATTAACAGAGAGAAAGGTCGAGAGACTGAAAAAAGAAGTTGGAGAGAGAGGAAGAGAAGGATGGGAAAAGAGAGCAAAAGAGCGATGGAGGGCGCAATGCTGCTTGATACGTACCGATTACGTTTGCCTTGCACTGGCATTGACCTGAGTCCTGGTGACAGGTAATATCTGGCTGCACGGTCCCGGCGGTATTGCAGTTACAGGCACGGCAGCCGTCAGCCAGCACCGACTGCAGCTTGTAGAATCCGTGTTGGCACTGATTGCACTGTCTGCCAGACACATGTCGCTTGCACTTACACTGCCCCCCGATCTGCGGAGGAAGGAGAGTGTCTCGTGACCGTGCTCCAATTAGTCAAGTTGAGCAGGCCAGTGTGAGCGTGTGTGAGTCATGGATGGGCAGCTCTGCTCTGTCTCTACCCCCCACCCTGGCGATCCCCACTGGGCTGCTGGGATGCTTTTTATCTCCATTACAGAGAACAGAGTGGATTGGGATGAGGGGGAAGAGGTCACAACACCTGAGCTCAAAAGCTGCCATTGTGCAGAGGGTCATGTGGCTTAACAAAACGGGTCTCTTCTTTGGGATGGATTGAAAGTAGCAGCTGTTGTTGGTTGAAAAGAGGGAATATTTGATACTACTGAAATGAATAGCTACCATGATCCTTGTGGTAAAGTTACATATGTCTTTAGGAAAAGAGACTACATGACTCAAATGACTTAAAGCATAAAGAGAGAGTTCACCCAAAAATGAATATTTTGTCATCGTTTACCCACCACCAAGTTTCAAACCTGTAAGTTTTTACCCCCTTTCTGCTAAAAACTGACATGATATCTACCTTACTGTGGAAGTTAATGGCTTCCAGCAACTGTTTGGTCACATATCTGTTGGTATTCAATACAAAAGAATAAAAATCTTACAGGTTTAGAACAACTTGACTGAAAATGTTTACAGACTGCTCAATTGTGGGTGAACTATCCCTTTATGTGCTGAAAAAAAAAACACTTCTCAGAAGTTGACAAGTTGACTTCTGTGTAAAAATCCTGCAGTGTCACATAATATAGTACTAAAAAAATATTTGCACCTGCATTTTGATATAGTATAATATAATATAATATAACGTAACATAACATAATAGCTAAAGCAGTAGTAGATAAGTAGGACTGCAATTTCTAATCGCAATTACAATGGCAGTAAAGTCATTACCATATGTGAGGAAATAATCATTCTGATAATTTAAATAAGGTAAGAATCTAACATGGGGCTGACCCAGCCATTGATTCTGAATTTGTCATCCAGTATATCTATCGACATGGATCTGTTTCTCCAAAATGGCTTTCATGATGCTAAGATAAAGGAAAAGGTGGGGGAGAATTCTCCCGAGAGAGGTTCTCATGACGACACTTTTACATACTCCCTACTGATCAAACCACTGATAAATGCTGTTGTGAATACTAAAGTCCTCAGCCAATACATCAATGCAACCCTCTCGAGAGGGGCTGGCCAATATTGTTATCTGAAACTACAATTCTCAGGTCCGTCACAAAGCCGGGCATCAAAGCCTCAGATGTCTTTCTTTGCATATGCAGAACTACTGCTACACCTCGAAATTTGGAAATGTGTCTTAAGCCTCGAATAATTTCTTAAATGTTGTAGAAATTATTGTTAAATCTAAATATGTAATATAAAAAAAAATTCAAAGAGCAGGAGGTAAACGTGATAAATGATGGGTTGTTCATTATCTGCTTTGCTTTACATGGATTTTTATTTATGGGAAATGCATACCTATGTATTCGTGTGCATGTTTACACTTACCGGCTCACATTCTGAACTGCCATTGATCGTCCCAGAGCTGTGGCACTCACATGGTTTGCACACGTCCTTGGCCCACAGGAGTGCGCCCACCTCCCTGTAGAACAGACTACGACACCGTTCACAGTTCCTGCCTTTAAAACCCAAAGAGAGTGAGTCTGCGTGTGCTTGTAGAAAGAAATGGGTGGGGGGAGGGGTGGGGAAATTGATGTCAACCTATTAAAATTCAATCATATCATAGGACTATGATTTCAAATTAAAAAACTGCAGTCTTGGGAGAGGTCCGGCGAGAGATGTGTAATTTTCTAAGGTGTCCATTTTAATGTCCTCTTTCATCCCTACCTGCCACTGTGCCTGATGCCCAGCATATGAAACAATGAACCTGTTAGCATGGCCTGATTTACTTCATTAAATGTCCATCTGTTTTCGTTCTGATGCATTATTTCGATTTTTTCTGCTCTGCTTTTTGATGCTTTCATTATATCACTACTATTTCTCTAGCTGTTGTAATGGAAAATATCTGGGTTTCTGTTAGGTACAGCATATTGGAAAAATACTAAATTATTTCATAAAACAAACAAATGACATGACATGACAAAAAAAGGTCTAAGAGGTTGACAAATACAGGTTTTTCAGTAACACGCATGCACGGTGACTGATATATTGCCAATATATTTTGATAATATAGAACTTTTTTTACACAATATTTACTATTTAAATAAAATTAAAACTCTATATATATGATTTTTATATATGTATAAAATTATTAATATATAATAATCTGACATATTTGAGACCACTAGGTAGAATTACTTCCTTTTTTGCATTATTATTATTAATATTTTCAAAACAGATGAAGTTTAATAAAAGGTTACACTTAAAAATGTACATTTTAGAACATCTTTGTATGTAGTTTTTTTTTTTAATTATAGCGATTTAAAAAAATATATAATAATTTAATTTAATATAAATTTTATTTAAAGCAAACAATTTTTAAATTCTGAAGTTTCAATACATTTCCCAATTTGATTTTCAATTTCAGATTTACACTGTTTCACGAACAGGAACATTACAATAAAGTCACACTCTAAAAAAACATAAAATGCTGTTACCTGTGGTGTTATGTGTACAGTTATCACACACCCCTCCGCCTCCTCTGAAGTGTTCTCCAGGGTGAGGATCCAGGCTGGCGTTGTAGTGGCAGGAAGAGGCGTGGCCGTAGCACTGGCATGGGCGGCAGCTATATGCCTGTACCTGATCTCCAGCTCTGAAGGGTTTGTCATTGAAGAGAGGAGAGCAGTGCTCGCACTGTTGGAGAGAGTGAGAGATCAGAACATATCTACATACAACATCTACATATACATTTATCAGCAAAATCCAGATGCGACCTCAAGGTTCAATGATAAAGTCCCCACAGTCACAAATAACACAATATTTCCATATGTACAAGACAGAGCAAAATCAGCTCATTTATTATAAGTGACTTTCAACAACTGAACTATTTTAATAGGACACTTTCATCGAATGAACATCTAATCGAAAGAAAAGGGCGAAGAGGCAAAAGGAGAAAAATTTGTTTTTTGAGCCTTTACTGGCAAAGTATTTGATTTTTCATTACAAATTACTGAGAACAAGGGAGGCATCAAATGAAATGATTAAAAATGTATTCTAAAAAGCAAAGGATTCCCCAGCGACTGCTCAGGCTCGCTGTGTCAGGCTGCTGTTTGGGCAGCCGTAGTGGGCCATGAGCCCGGAGGGAATTGCAAATTCAGCAGGCTGGATGCTGGAAGAGCCAGAAACAGACCACCCGCCACTACAGCCTATCAGGGGTCTGACAAAATGCTACAGGGATTTGAATTTTTACACATTTAAAAATGTACTATAAATGCAACTATAAGTGCAAGAGTTTTGCAATACTAAAGCATAAATTACCCTAAAAAAACTAAAGAACATGTTCCAAACATTGTATGTGTTCATCCAAAGTTGATCAATATGGAAATTAGCAGACTTATTCAAAAACATAAAACTAAAAGTGCAGGACAGAGTTCAGCACATGCAGGTATTGTGTGTTTTGTATTCGTCTCCATGTGAGGTGGAGAGAAGCCCGGCTCCAGTGGGGAAAGAGCCTTCATCCCGTGTGAAAGGCCTCTGTGAATGCCATGGCTAATTTCACGCTCCCTCAGGAAAGGTCTGCGCGTGGCTGCACCAGTAGCAAGCCTACAGTTAACCTTTAGCCTGTTTGAAAACACAAGGTTTTAGCAATGCATTGCCAAAATGGCATTCTCCATCATTTATAGTCACTCTAGAAAAAGGCCGAAGGGATCTCACTGAGGTTGGTTACACAACTTTAAATCAGTAATTATAGCAGAAGGGACACTAATATTTCATAATGCTGAAGTGATTAGGAAAATGTCTGATATTTAGAGCCAATGAGCTTAATTTTGCTGAGAATATTCCATCCCACGATTGGTGATAGACCAGTTAACTAAATTAAAATAATAATACTTGTGCCTCATAGGCTGTCAAATATTCAGTGAATCATTCTAACATTCACTCCATTTCAAGTGATTCAGGTACATCAAACAGTTCATTAAAGGTGGATATTAAAGGGATAGTTCACCTAAAAGTGAAAATTCTTTCATTTATTAGTCACCCCTATGTCATTCCAAACTTGTAAGACCTTTGATCATCTTTAAAACACAATTTAAGATATTTTTGATATCTAAGAGCTTTCCCTGGCAGAACCTGATTTTGCTGAGTTTGACGTGTCCTTTGTTGACCTTGGAACAACATTGTAAGTAGCCAATCAGATTTGAAGAAGCAGTTTATAGTTTTTGTGAAGTTTAGGCTTACAGTCAGTGTTTGGTGCTTGTACATCAGTGTCAGTCCTCTATCAGTTTCTCTGATTTTAGGCATTAATCATGGATAGGGATAAGTTTAGGTGTAGAGATATGGTCAAAACTAAAATATTTTTAAAATATGTTAACCCAGGAACATGTTGAACTCAGCAAAATCAGGATGTGCCTTTCCCTGCATAGGCAGCAACATAACTACCATGTTTAAAATCAGAAAAGTAGTAATAATACAGATAAAATAGTTCATGTGACATCAGTGGTCTGAACCAAATGTTATGAAGGTATGATAGAATACTTTTTGTGCAAAAAGAAACCAAAATAATAACTTTATTACATGTCTTCAACACATAACACATCTTAATTTGTGTTCTGAAGATGAATGGTTTTGGGAACATGAGGATGCAGAATTTTTTTTAATTAGCTATCCCTTTAACCGTCTAATAAATTTGTTTGCTAATATGAATGCTATGAACTTTTTAGAAGAGAATCTGAGCAATGAATCTGTTAGAATCTTCGCAACTTTTACCCAACTACACTCCTCTTCATACTGGCAATTAGAATCGGACCTCAGAGACTGAAGATGAAGATTTGCTAATACTGTAGATGTTGTCTGAATGGCTTCTGAGGGCTGAATGCTGTGGAATGACATGAATGTCACGTACCACATACACAAGACCTACAACACTGCTGTTCCCACTCCGTGATAACCAGTTTACTCCATGTGCACTGAAGACAAGAAATGAGACACTTTCACTGCCCTGGCTGGAATATTACAAGGAAGCAAACATTAGTAGGGCCAGGTCTGTGTCTCAGAGCTAGTAAGCAAACACAGAAGATAGCCCTGGGGCAGGCGGCAGTCCCTCCTCAAAGCCAGGTGTTTGGGTCTAGGGGTGTCTGGGGTGGTGAGACAACTCATATTTATCATATTTACACACACACACACACACACACTTTTCAGCATCTACGTGTTAGATGTGGCCCTTGTTTGTTTCAGTGAAAACAACAACAGTAGCAGCAGTAGAGAGAGTGTGTCGTGTCTGGTCTTGAATAATGCATGACATCTGGTGAATAATTTAAATCACCAAACATCAGGTTTAAAAGTTTAATCCTGGAACTTGTTCCCAATGCTCAGAATTATATGCAGCGATCTGGACAGTGCAGATTCTCAATAGGATGAACTGCGAAAACAAAATAAAAGGCAGTTCTTCAAATGCGGAAAGTTTAAAACCAAGTACATTTTTTAGTAGCGTGACAGTTACTGTTGTCAAACAATTTGGCTTGTTTTGCCAACAACAGGCTGTCTAATGTAATCAAATTTTATATATTTGCTTTTAATGTCATACTGTATTGCGCACACTGCTTTGCTGAAGCTATAAATCAAACACTCTTTCCTAAATGGTCTTTCTTTCAGATGTAGTGTCAAAAGCTTTGATTAGCATAAGTAATTCAGTAACCCTTTTTGGTAATTTAGCTTTTATTATTTCTTTCTCGAATTCTGAGTAGCTTGGCAAACTACAATTTCCACATAGCTGCCCAACACTGGTATTCTTGAAAAGTGTGAGTACTGGAGCTTTAAGTCATCAGAGCTTTCCCTGAGATATAATTACCTTTGCTGGACTCATCAAGACACCCAGGGGCTGATGGGACAGGACGATTAGAGCACTGCTGCCCACAAAACCACTTCCTTCTCTTCTTCCCCCTTTTTCCCCCCACTACTTCTAGCTTTTTTCATCAGGAAACTGGAGATGTGTGTGAATGATCTGTTTCTGCTTCCTTCTCCTCGTCTCTGCTTTTTTTTTTTTTTCCTCTGTCATTCCATTAAAGCCTATTTTTGAGTGTGCTGTTCATTAAAGAGGACTCTTGCACGTCATTAAAGGGAAGTGGTTAATTAAAAGGGGGCCTCCCCTGCGGGACTCACATTAGCTCCATGTGTGTGGCTCTCTGGGAGGCAGGCACAGCGGTACGGGCTCACACTAGTGTCACAGCTGTCTGCATGGCCATGACACTCACACCTAAAGGGACAAAGACACACAATTAGAAGCCACATTGTTGTTCTTCTCATACATCTTATGGAACTGATTCCCAAGGTAAAGCCGGAATCTGGACATTAACAGAGAGAGGGTGAAATCGAAGAATTAGCTCAAAGAACAGAATGTGAAGATTATAGAGATCATGTTGGTGTGAGGCATTGTACGTGCATGTAACAGGAGAGACGTGAATCGTAGGGTTTAACCAGGGTTGGACTAGTAATCTGGCAAATGCCCGGTGGGCCGACGCACTTGGGGGCTGGTCAATATAATATGATTTTTGGTTCACTGTCTTAAAGGACATTGAGCTAGTCCAATGAAATCTCAGGCCATGCCCTGCCTCCCTCCTGGCCAGCCCTCATCTCCCCTTCATCTGCTATGTAGAGTTCGACTGGAGTTTGAGATGAGTCCGTCTATAGCAATGGATAAACCAGAGAAAAGAAAGAGGGGTGCAGAGAAACTGCAGGAGAAAAGACGCAAAAGCCTATAAGTGGAAGCAGCAAAACGTAAGGAGCTTAATAACAGAAGCTCACATGAAGGGGAAACGGAGGAATTTTACCTGTCCTAAAGGAGTAATGCCTGCACGCCACAACTGTAGAACACGTGAACACTTTTTAAAACAGCGAAAAGGTCAAATGTGTGCATAAGGTTTCGCGAATGGGAATAAATCTAGTTTAAATATGACCTGACGTTTTATTTCTATCCAACGATCTGGGATGTTATTGCACCACTTTTTGAGTTTGTATTATACTCAAAAAGCCTACCTAACTTTCAATATTAAAGACACCAGTACTGTATCAGTGTTTGCATTCTTTGTGGAGGTCTTTGCTGTCATATAGTGTAAAGATTACTGGCAGAATTTAAAATTACAGTAGTCTATACGTACACAGTTGCCTACTTACTTTTAGTAATTGAAAATAATTTTATTTGGGATATATATATATAGCTCTGGGGAAAAAAAATAAGAGACCACTGTAATTTACTCCTAAATCAGTTTTTCTTTAAGTATGACAAGCATTTCATGCCAGTCTTTCTTAAATTTCTACACAAACATACTACATGCTGTTTATTGAGGTACTTATTTGGTGAGCACCTACTCATAGATATGTTTACTGACTAGATAGGCCCTTTGACGCTGATGTCCATAGGAACGATGCGTCAACGCGGCCGCCATCTTGTTTCGGGGAAAGCCGCGTCTACTCTGCATTAGTTAACATTGGCAGAGGACTATCAACGATTAAAATCACCTTAATTTGCTTAATTT
>JAUCNO010002145.1:0-13902 GCA_032353835.1 Enteromius viviparus
CTGACAACAAGACAGTAATTGTTTTTTTGTCTAGAAAATTCTTCTTGATTTCAGAATGTTTAGATATTTTGGCTGGATAGAAGGCAAAAAATCTTGTCTTAGAAAGCATTTTTTGCTGTGTTTAGCAGGCGCTTTTATGCAAAGCAAGAGGCAAAACGACTTAGAAAGTACTCATAATACCATATAACAGGCATTGTTCAAGTAGGATAGAAAAGAAAATGATTTTTTTTGTTTTGTTTTTTTATGATGTCAAATAGTGTTGAAAGAGATGGGTTTTCAGCAGTCGTTTGAAAGTTGTAAGGGACTTGGCATTTCGGATAGCGATGGGAAGATCATTCCACCAGCCAGGAACAGTGTAAGAGAATGTTCTGGAAAGAGATTTTGTGCCTCTGTGTTGGTACAATGAGGCGTCGCTCACTGGCGGATCTCAGAGTTCAGGAGGGAGTGTAGATTGGTAATATATAATCTAATCTAATAATAATAATAATAATAATAATACAATATAATTTAATAATAATAATATAATTTAATAGATCTGTGAGAAAAATTAATTAAATAGACTTTGTTGCGCTGAAAGATTACGAATTGCTTCGAATATGTCTCATCTCTCATGTCAAGATGCCTTTGTTAGAGTAGTCTTTCCACAGACTGTCAGAGGCACCTCGCCAATACTCTAATATAGCATGTAAAAATGCCATAAAGGCAGATCAAACCTGTCTAGAACTAGTTGGACTTTTGCCAAAATGTCTAACGCCCCCCACCCCCCAAAAAAACATTGCTTTGCAAACAACAAATATCATTTTGTATAAAGCCACATACACGAAATGTAAACGTGGTATTTAAAACTAATAAAAAACTGGTCTCACATAGGAAAACAAATCCTTTACAGAGAAAACCTTTACAGTGTTGTATTTGTCTCTAAAATCAGCCCAAAGATCATCTTTTTCTTTCAAACACCCAACCAAAACAGATATTTCTAAAGTAATAATTTCAAAATGACCTCTGTCAGAGTTCAAAGGTCTCCATCTGTGTGTGAATTACAGTGACATAAAAGAGTGATGACCCTAGAACGGCTTCCCTGTGACTACCTGCTGCTCGAAAAACACTGGCCAGACATTAAACCCGAGCGCACTGAAAAGATCAAATGGGGCCAGCAAATACTCCTGATCTCAGATAAAATGGAAGGCCAGGAGGAGGAGTTCTTCCTTCAGGACATTTCAGACAAGATGCCGCCATCGGAAGAAGAATTCGAGCCAGGCCACTGAGTGGAGAGAAACGCCAAAATATCGACTACCCCTTTAAGCTACACTCCTATATTCACTCATTGTGAATTACTGATACAAATGTGCACTCACTGTGGCATCAGGACACGCTCACATTATCTCTGTTTATATTACACACTGCTATAGCACACACACGCAGCATCTGATCATCTGTGGTAAAGAGCTGAGGGGGGCGTGAAATGTCCAGAATAGATCCTTCCTCCTTTCATTCATCCATTACCACACGGACGAGAGCAGAAGGACAAAGAGGTACGCAGGAGCTCATGATTCTGATGTGTAACATAAGAATGTAGAATGAGGCAGAAAGGCCACAGGGGCTGCCTTTGGAACATAAAATGATCTTCACCATAACCGTAACTAGATTAAAAATATATAGTATTACACAGTAAGGTAGCACTGGTTACACAAAGCTTTTAAACTCAGAGGCTTACAAAATAAAAACACTAAGCATTGTGATTGACAAATCATGGGGAAACACTCAAGTTTTATGTCCAGTTAAAATTTCCTGATATCAAGAGAGCATAGAGTTGTGACTGAAAAATCATTGGCCACATTTACCTTTAAACCCTACGCTCTATAGGGGTGGCACGGTTCACAAAACCCAACCCCGGTATCACGGTTTCAGGGTCACGGTTTTTGGTTCTGTACGGTTCTTGTTTTTTTTTTGTTTTAATCTTTAACACTCCAGAAATGTACTTCAGCATATGATATATATTATCCACAATTTAGGATACAGTACTGAAAAAGCTATATCATGTAATCATTCATAAACTGAATTGGATTTTGTATTTTTTGTATTTCAACTTCTGTTTTTGCAGCCGCCCTGTAGCGTCACTGTTTAAGAGTAATTCACTTGTGAAGTGTGTTTACTTATTGTTGAGTTAAAGTTATTGAGCATTGATATGTTCAAAGCGGATATAATAATAAACGTCAACAGACACAAACAAAACACACCCACAAATGCTTCAATCCAAAAAAAAAAAAGAAAAAAAAAAGGAATTTGCATGTTTTTAATTGTATGAATGTAAGTCTTTTAGTTTTATGTCAAGAAATTGTCTGTGATTTTAACATAACAAAAAGCTACAAAGGCAGTTCTTCACTCATCCAACAGCTTCATCAAGCACGAATTCCTAATTTAGAAGCCTGTTACAGGCGTTGTGTTCTTGTGTAAATCTCAGAGCTGGAGGAGACACCTGGCTCGATACTTTCCTCTCCCCCTGACACTGCAGCTATCTCACTGTAAGCATCATTAATGCAAGCCTGTGTCCCACCTGCTGGAGGTGTGAGATTGACCTCTCCCCTTGGCCGGCAGTACTGCTGACACAGGCACCTGCCATGGCTCCCTGCCCCACACTGCAGTTCCCTGCGCTGGGCCGAACTTACTCCAACCTGCCCTGGCTGGCCCGGAAGTCAGATCCCACAGTACTTCATTATCTTAGCAGTTAAAGGACAACGTCTCTGCTCATCTGCTCTGTTTACCGAATGCCGTTCAAGAGAGAGGAGTCATTCCAGATGACCTGAAATGGATCGCAGCGATTAGGGTTGAACGCTGAATGCAACCAGTAAATTATTTAAAAGCATGCAAGATAAATGTGCCACAACATAATAATAATAATACTTAAAATGAGTGGATATAGAAAATGTCACCATTATCACATAGCTGTGAGGGCAACTGGTAGCAATTGACAAGAATGAAAAAGCGTTTGTGAAAAGCCTATAATTTGGCCAAGACGTGAATTCTTTTCTTGGTAGCTTTTTACTCGATGAATTTTCATATCCTGCTAAAGTGGTGCTACAGTCTCCTGTTCTCGTGCTTTTTCAAAACCTAACTGTTAGAGAGATCATTTTCATTCAGGCTAATGAATGCAAGTCATTTTCATTTGTTCTTTATCGGCTAAACCATATTCAATTTGTTAGTTAGAACCTGTTCCAGCTATTTCATCCTAATTTCCACCAGCCCTTCACTCCAGGATTTTGGACCACAAAACGACAGTGATATAATTGTTTTGTGCCAAAAACACTGAGCATTCGAGACTCCATATAAGGTGCCAGGTATCTCATCTTTCACTTGAATCTATCAGTACTAAGAATTCCTCCGCAGCTAATTTTCTTTCAGTTATGCTTCAGTTTTATTTCAACGTGACACGAAAAAATGATTTGATTAGAGCTGATTTCAATCATAACACCATATGTTTAGAGGCCTCACAGTGTCTGAATGTCATTGCATGCCTTGTTAAAAACAGAACTACGTTACTTCAGCAGTCAAATCTCAGGATTACCTTCGTTTCGAAAAATCCCTGGAGTGTCACCCAAGTTTGTGTTAAAATAATTATGGCCGTTATATGTTTAAATACTACAAGGTCTCCATGATTTTAAGAATGAATAGCCACATTATCACTAGGATTCATTCAACAATGACCCTTCAGACAAAATAATGCACAGTTATGCCAACTATTAAAAGGAACCAACACTAGACATACTAAGCAAGCAAACAATCTACAGTTTCATGGTATGATTAAGGCAGGATAAGGAAAATGATGAAACCATAATTATAAAAAGAAAAAAAAAATACAGCTAAATTCCAAAATGTCACAGCAGTGGCTATAAAACTGCAGATACTCCTGAAACGGCAAAAAAAAAGAAAGAAAGAAATTACTTTTGATCTGCAACAACTGGCCTCACCCCCAAGGAGGAATTGTTGTCTCTCATCCGTCCGTCAAATATACATCCCTTTCAGACTCACCCAAGTGTAAACGCAACACTGCAATCACACCATACTGCAAAAATCCATACTCACTTTATATTTCAGAAATTAGTTGGTGTATACATCCATTGCACCCAAAGAAAATGCCCATGAGAACAATAGAACTGAGCTCCACATTACTTTTAAAGACACATAAAGAGCACATAATGTCTTGTATTTTTCGCAGGGCCAGAAAAAGACTGTAGAAAGCAAAACGGCTCACAGTGATGCTCAGAGGCAGGCTGCTGGAGGAAATTATCCCTTTGATTGGGCCTTTGATACAGTATTAAAGAAGCCTGGCTTGGCACACCACAAACCATAGATTTAGTCTCATTAGCAGTCCATGGACTTACACCTCAGACTTGCTGCTCCTGTATGCTGCAACAAAGAGGAAGACAGAGGCAAAGGAGTCAAGATAAACCAGCAGCTGCAACAGCAATCCAAATGCTAAAGACACGTTAGTGAGATATAGATGACAGGCTGAAAATGTAAAAGCCAGCTCTACATATGGCCTTTGTCAGAAGCTGTTACCAAAGAGAAAGCTCACAGCTACTGTAGAATAAAAACTCAGCAATTTGTGATCACGCAGAAGTATTATACGCAGTAAAAAATAATAGCATGCACACAATAGAGTGAAACAAGGCTCATCATTGATGCAAAGGCACAGTTGGTGACTGTCCTTTTTTTGGGATTTCAGGAAGTGCATAAATAAGGGGGCTATAAATGAATCTCTTACGAAAATGTGTTTATGTTTTTTTTCCCCCCCTAAATATGAATTAGCAAGCCATAAAAAGCAAAGAAAACACCACATATGTGCATGCTTTCATCTTACACATTAAAGGACACGGGGGCGCAATAAAAACAACTCTACTTCCTGTTGGGGCACTGAGAAGGTTATGAGGGTCTCTCTTCTCATCTTTAGCCCACGCCTTGTAATGCGTTGGACGTGCCGTGATGTCCATATGCAAATCACCTCTAAGACTTCTTTTGGATTGGTGTTTTCAGAATATTGGCAGGCAGAATACACCGACATTGATAGTTATATTATACCTGCCAGTGTAAATGTTTCTCTCGCACAAACGCACTGGAATTTGAAGCTGTGATAAAAATGGAAGCAGCAACAGATATTTTTTTCCACAGAGTGATGTACATCCAAGTGAAATAAAAGACTTAAGGAGAAAAAATGTAGTGCAGGGACATGATTCTATCCATCCTGTGTTGATTGACTTCCAAGAGAAGTCAGCTTTAATGAAAGTCTGATGATATTTTAACTAAAAATGGTAAAAAAAAAACCATAAATATTTATAAGAATTAATCATTTATAATGATCAAAAACATGGAATCATAAATACAATTTTTTAATGTAATGCCAAGTTTAAAGGAGTTATAAAAATAAAAATTCTTCCATTGTCAACAAAAATTTTGTGACTATTTTCTCATATTCAATGATTTTAAAAATGTTTATCAATGCTAAAACGAACCATAATCAAAAGTATTATACAAATGTATTCTAAGCCTTCTCAAGACATACTGTACAAATCTTGATCGGAAAATAGACAGGAAATTAAGTTGAAATACACAGTAGCTGAACTTTATAATATGGAGCTTGACATTTTCATTAAATGAGTGAATTTGACTTCAGTTCTTCCTTATAAATAAAATAACATAAAAGCTTTTATATGACCTAAGACTTAGCACATATGTCCCACTTTTATAATACTAATACAGTGCATTTGCTTCATTTTTGATGCTAAAAAAGTGTCAGCCCTCAGAATTTCAATTTTAACCCACTGAAGGAAAAGTAATTCAGGTTTAGATCAACATGAGGGTGAGTAAATCACAGGATGTTTAGGTAGCTAAACCAATGCAGAAGCACTAACTTAATACTAAGGGTCACAAGAAAAGATTCATGTCTTTGTTAAGTGAAAGGATGTGCCTCTCCTCTGCTTGGCTCTCTCAGAGATTAGAGTAGGAGGAGGACACAGTGTCACAGTGTCTCCCTGCGCAAATAAAAGACAGCTTACAACCAAACCGGCCTTTGGAGGAGGTGCAGGATGAAAGAGAACTGACCAGGCCAGGGGTGCAGACCCAGAGAGTGGGAGAGTGAAAGAGTGAGAGAGAAGAGCTCCGCTGCATGTAATTAAACATTCTTCACCAGTTTTAGGCACAAGGGCTAAGACAGACGAGAGACCCCCTCCTTACGTCTCACACATACACATACACTCTTCCAAACACAAACACACCCCCACAAAACACACACTACGCCCCAACCAGCCGCAGTCCACCTGACAAGTGACAGCCCAATCTGATTAAATGCCAGAGGAGGAGGAGCCAGCCTGGCCTCCATGACAGGCCAAAAGTGATCACCATGGAGATACATAATTACAGCTGTCAACGCGTCCACCGTCCCGCTGGCATCACCCTGATTGCTCACAGCAATAATGATAGACAAAGCTTTGCATGCTCTCGCCCGCCTCAAAACACAATATAAGCATCCAGCTAACACGCAACGCTCACATGAGCGCACAACAGTGGCATTTTAATTAGTTTTTTTTTTTAACCTACCTACTTTCTCTCTGTTTCCACACCACCTATACCCCCCCTCCTTCACGTGGACAGGCCACAAGCGCAAGTGTTATTACATGAAGCTCCCGCTGTAGCATTAATTGAAGAAAGATATGGTGGGACAGAGGCGGTAGGGGGTAGAGCGCGTCCATTATCACTTGTGCCTTCAACAGGTCTCACGTTTGAAAACTGCAAATTGCAAAAACTTGCAAGGGCAAAATGTTTGACATTACTTGATCTGCAACCATATGGTGAAAACCTCCCTAAGAAGAAGAGAAGAAAATAAATGAATAAATATAGGAGGGGGAGGAAGGGTGGAAGAAGATGAGGGACAAACAAATCCAGTAAATAATTATTTAAATAGTGTAATTAACGTTTTCTTTTTTTTACTTCAGAGGGGAGAATGTCAAGTGTTCTCTTCTTTTGGCCTCTCCTTTGTGGATGTCCTTGCCTCTTATGCTATATGTGACAGTGACAATAAACATACTAAAGATGTTAAAACTACCTCCTGCGGGACGCTTAGGGGCTAGACAAGTTCACGCTGGGTGTACACACTTCTTTTTTTTTCTTGCTGAAGGTTGATTTGAGTTTGTTTCTTTAATTAAGTTGGACTCACATACATATTGGGGAATTAGTTCATCCATTTAATTATTTTCCAGTGCAATTAACAAAGCTCTGTCACCTTATGGTTGCTCTCTTTGGAAGTGAATGTGACCTCAGGTGACAGAACGCATCAAGGCGCCTTTGCCTGTGCCCTTTAAAAACACCAACATTTGCAGAAAACAAAAGTGTCACATTTCTTTTGTCTCTACTTTAAAAAATTATTGTTCTGTTACATTTAAAACTGAAGTGTACTGTATCTTAACACTTTTTCTTGAAGATTTTCATCTTCTCCTTGATGTCCTTTAAAAATGAAGAGGTCATGAAAACATTGTTTCTTAAAAGATATTTTTCTTGGCGAACATTTTACATTCTCTGAATCTTCTGCTAAAAAAAAATTAAGAACAAACAATTTCATAGAGGTCCTTGCGGATGCTGTAAACTCTAAAGGGGACAGCGTATGGAAAATTTCAGAGAAGGATGTTATTGCAGCTGCTCCCATGCTTGATGCTGAAATGTCTGTTATTAATTACAGATTTACTTACAGCTGCTTGATGGTTTAAAAGACAAGATAAGAAAGAAGCAGGAAGGGACACCAGCCACATCAGGCCTTGTTATCACAAAACCTGACTTTGTATCATGCCGTTTTGTTTATGAAGAGGGTCTTTGTATTGTTGCATGAAAGGAAAAACAAAATTGTTTTCCTTCCTCTAATATAATTTAGCACCTATAGTTGAAATTCTTACAATCCACAAAACTGTAGACTTCTTAATAGTTCACCTCTATCTTATTCGCATACACAGGGACATAATGTTACAGTTTTGTACATTTGATATATAGCAAAACATATTGATAGCATCTAAAACAGAAAAGCATTTATGCTTTTAAAAACTATGAATTCTCTATATTTGTTTTTACTATCCCGTTCTAAACATCTTTTAACAAAACACATATATTAAAAAAACATAACATTACATTTTAGTTACCATACACTATTATAATAATATTTATGATGGTGTTTAATAACATATTGTATTAACATCCATCAGATGTGCTCAGGTAGGGCTCTATATAGCCACACACAGGATGTTGCAATACATGGATACCAGTCTGTATGTTTGTGCGTGTTGCTGAGGGGGGTGGCAATGCCATTAACTAGCAGGTAGAACCCTGTAGCCCCTTGAGGCAGAGCTCCTGACAATCAGGGAACAGGACTGGCACATTTGCAGGGATCCTGAGAGGAAGCAGAAAGCAAAGGAAACATTAACTGTTAAATAAAACACAGGAAGCAGGGTTAACTGCCACTCCTCAGAGCTGAAGCCATTGGCGGGGTCTATTTTTTGCCCAATTATCCTTGGTTAACAGGATTAATTACCACTACCGCTTTTCTTTTCGCTCCTTCTTAGTCAGCGACTAATAAATCTACAACTAGCTCTCACAGACTGGGAAGGCCATCGTAATTAGCATAACAAGTCACAAAATCATTACAGGCCTAAATTGCTTACAGAGACAATCAACACAGGCCTACAGGATGTAGTATGGACGTTTTTTGTGGTGGGGGGGAGGCTGTTTAATTGAATAAAAATGTTGTGTGGTGGTCCTTAAAGCTAAAGCACATGAGGAGGCGGGGCAAAGGGACTGATTGACAGAGAGACTTCAGTCGTCAGCCACGCCTACTTCAGACATGAGGCTCCATTAGCAGCAGATGGAGAGTGTGTATGAGAAAGAGAGAAAACAGTGTTTGTATGTGTGTGTGACCATTCGTTCCCCTGCCAAATTATTTGTCATTTTACTCAAATTTAAATGCTAGATTGCAGTTGTCATCTGTTCTCTTTCATTTCCAAGGAAGCCTAAAAGTAATTGTGTCATGAACAAAAGCCTTCTTAAAAATTTGCATAAATATTACTGTTTTTGTGATTTTACTTCATTTATATATACGTAACTGCATACAGTGTGACATTCACTTGTATTAATAGATTGAATTCCACAGTTTGATAGTGAGCTCACTGGAAAAAAGCAGTCAAACTGACCCAAATTCATTATATTAAGCTACAAAGCTGTACCAAAGTCATTTGTAAATGCAAATCAATACCATCATACTTTGGTACTGTGAAACTAAAGGCTAAATCATAATCCTCCCATCCAAGCCTGAAGGATCTTAATATGAATGACTGGTTCTCAGTTCTGTTGTTACTGAATTCTGTAACTTCTTCAAAGTGATCATTGGTCTCTTTGAGGCTTTTTCCATAAGTCTCTTTGTTTTACACTGAGTTTTAGAGACAACCTTTCCTAGGCAGTGCCTGGGTGGTTTGATTCACTTTCACTTAAATCAGCAATGCCCAATGGGGCTTCAGTGTTGGTTTGTAGTCTTTTACGCCTCTGTTTTGGGTTCTCTCCATGATTTTAGATATGGGTTTAAAGGACAGTTATAAAAAATGAAGCCTAATCTCGTTTCATTTCTAAAAATGATTTTTTTAAGGACACACGGGTAACACAATCATGTTCCTGTTAGGGCAAACCCAACAGCTCCTGCAACACAATAAATAATCGTCTCAATCACTTATTCACTTTTTTTTTTTTACAGCATTTTCTAATGCTATTACAAGCATGTTTGTGTGTGTGATTGGAACTTAACTAAATCACAGAAAAGCACAGAATTAGTGAGATAATTTAATAAAACAAATTGTAAGATTTTTTTTCCCTCAAAAATGTTTACTTTTTACAAAGCCTGTAATGAACTAAATTAATATATCTTGTGACCTTTAGGGATGAATGCAAAAACTATAAGTGGCTGCTTGATTACATTTTCCCCAGATGATTAACTAAACACTGAAAATATTCAAGCTAATTTTATTCAAAAAAATCTATTAATTTAGAAAACTATTGTCCTTCGCCATTAATTTTTCGTTATTTCCTCTGACAATAGCCTACTAATTATTTGTCTTTATTAAGAAATAGAATCAATTGAATGCAGACAACATTAGAAGTGTGAAGATGATAAATACCAGAAAATGCTTTTAACTTCTCAGTATGTTTAGAGGTTTGCTTCTAATGTACAGCGTTACAGCTGTCTGTTTGACAGCTTCCATCATCTTGTACAGACCAGCCCATGTTTGCCTATAAAACTTTATGGATCCATTAAGAGCCCAAATAAGCCAGTCACATGGCCATTAATTTCCCCCATAATATTTTCATAGTATATAAAATATGTTGAAGCCCCATGAGACCAAGTGAGATCCAAAATTAAATAAATATAAGCTTTTGAAAGTAATTAGTTTGTTTTAACAGCTGCGTTAATTGCTATGTCCAATTTAGATTTCTTATTTTAAAATACTATAACAATATATTTAACTTACACTAGCAGTAGTAGCAAAACACTGTCTCTCTTCAAATTCTGAAAGTTTTTAAGGCTCTCATTATGACAATAGCTACTTGCATTTGTACTAAAACTAATGGTTCTTGCATAGATACATGGGAAGTCTGTTCATAGTCGCAAAAAGCCATGTCAGCCAGCGCTGGTATTCCTTTGGTGACAGACTGGCTGGTCTGTGGCCGAGCTGACTGCATGCGGCCTGTGCCAAATCTAACACTATCGAGTCTGGGAGAGGATGCGGCGCAGCCAGCAGCTGCCAACCAGTTTAGCTCTAGCCTCCTCCATTCGCCTGCTTTCACTAACCTGTCCTGACAAGTAACCAGATTAGCGTAGTCTTCCATCAGTGCAGGGGAGCAGAAAGAACAGATGGATCTTCCTGTATCGCTCCCCCCTCGGCTGCAAGCTCACCACCGCAGTGCTTAGCTCGCACAATGGCTGGGGCCCGGCCCCGTCGCAATCGATGTGCTATGAGTTAATTGTTGCTAACAGCTTTGCATAATGCTGTTCAGGGAATACTGATCTCCGGCTTCATATTCCCCTATCCTCCCATCTTCTCCCCGCAAACCACGAGCGCCTCACAAACCGGGAAAATTGGCAGCCGCGTTTAGGCGAACGCCCACTTCCGAGAGAGATCAGAGACCTGGGCGATTAGGAAATGTTAGACAGTTTCAGATGATTGAATTACAGCCATTTATATACATTGCTGGTGTTTACGCAATGCCACAACAATGACACACGTGCAGCAAACAAGCCATGGCAATGCCAAGGAAATAATTGAATGAATAATGTCAGAGGTGGAAAAACGGAGGAAAAGAGAGCAGACGGAGAAAACAAACGGCAATTTATAACACTTGTCATCTGCCGGGAAAAACTGAGCTTGTCTTTTTACAGTTTCTCTGGTATGTATCACTAAGTTTGCTCAAGTGAGCAGATGGGCGCGCTAATTAGCTCAGTTCATGCCGCAAGTTTGTTTATAAAGAGAGAATGGGAAGCAGACATTTTGACACATTTTATTAACATATCATACCTTAAAGCTATGCCTCCTGATACCCAGAAGGCTTTTTAGTGTTTTCCATTTATGCATACACACACACATACAGATGGCCTCCATCACTAAACATACATACGCACACATACACACACATACTGTATATGCACAGGCTGAACACAGGTCCAGCAGCTATAACCTTTAGGGAAGCTTGAAAATTAAACATATATGTGGATGCGATTTACATTTTTGCACTTAGCCACTGATTTAATTCTAAGTGTACATTTTCCTGGTGATCAAAACCTTGTTGTCACTAGTGACAGGTGTGACATACTTGTCACCTGACCATCCTTCCTCAGTCTTCATGTGCACATGGAAGAGATGATGTCACCATCAGAGAAGCGAAGAGGGAAGCATGGAGTGTGTCTATCAAGGCTGGGGGATTCCTGCATGCTGTCATATCTGTGTCACCCAGAATCCCCACTGCGCCTCTCTCTCGCACACTCTTGCTCTGACCGGCCTGCTCTGACTAAACAGACGACATGTTTAGTACCATCTCACTCTTAGATGCTTAGACACTAATTACAGTTATAAAAACCCTTAGACCACACAGAGACTATGTAGTATGTTTTTAGATCTGATGTATAAAACAAATAAACTAATGTAGTGCAATTGATAAAATAAAATAAAAAAATAAGTGTTTAGGCTGCACTAACCAACAATGAAAAAAATATTAAGTGCATCATGCGTGAATGAATGATTGTAATATAAATTGCTATGGACTTTAGACCAGTGATGTTCAACGATAAGGAAATAATTAAAAAATGTATTTCAATCATGAGGGTTGATGGAGAAGACAATGTTAATGTATGTGGTATTGGCGGAATAGATCTGCTATGCTGAATTGCTGCTGCTGTTGGTACCATAATGTAATAACTTTTATCTTAATTCTGATCATGTTATTTGATTACAATTTAATTAATTATATATCTAATTAATTTGTTTAAACTGTAATTGATGTAATAGATGTTGTTCTTTAAAAAGTAATTTTACGTGAATTAATTTTTTAGGTTGCTTGCTGCCTCTTCTACAAACTGCTGCATTTGCTGGTGATGTAGATTGTGATAGATTTTACTCTTACAGCCATGACACTGTAGTGCTGGCCAATCACAGAGTAGTATTATGATAATTGTGCTGAGAGAGGAGAAGTCAGGGTCGTAGGTATATATCAACCTGTTTCATCATCCTCTGTATTGAATTACACCCATGTTTCTTTGTTTAAGGATGAGGAAAGATTGAGTTTACTCCATTTGATTACAGGCTACTAAACAGCAGGTGCATTAAAACCATTTCTAATTTCATATCATGAAAAATCTATTTCTGTTCCTGATCTTTTATTTCAAAGGGTTTATTGTAATATGAAACTAATGTTCTGTAAAGGTACTCCTCAGTCAAAAAAGACCACTTAAACAAGCTTAGTTTTTTTAAGTTTAAGTAATTTTAAGAAAGTCGTACAGTAACTTGTAAACATTGGTACTTGTTTTTTGCAGTACGTTTACGCAGAGGATTTGAGGTAAAAGGCCTGTTTAATTAGAGACGGCCTCAGGAATATTAAATAATGTGATAAAACAAATAGTGTATGCCTAGTAAAAATGCCTCTTGTAAGCATGAGTATTAATTACATCCCAAAAATATAAGGAAAAAAATTCTTAATGTGACATGCTACACCTCTGCTAAACAAGAAGCGACATGCTACGCCTCTGCCAAACATGATGTAACTACATGTAATGTTAATGTTGCTGAGGAGAAAAGCCAGGGTTTTCTAACAACAGTTAAAAATTGTACAGACACAAAATGTCAATATGTAAAAATATATAGCTGAGATCTTTGTAAAAGCAAAAAAAGCCAGGTTATTTACCCTAATACAATCTAAATGTATAACGTATACCTATATCCTGCACTTGCTGCTTATTGCACTGCTGGTTAGACCTAAACTGCATTTCGTTGCCTTGTACTTATACAAGTGTAATGACAATAAAGTTAAATCTAATCTAATCTAAATGTTGGTATTGGTGGGAAATGATTAAAAATATTTTACGGCTACTTTACGATTCTGACTCTTACAATATTAATGTAATCACAATATTCTGTTTGCATCACAATCACTAAAATGCATTAATCAAGCTATATCAGTGAATGTCAACTAATGGGTGTTTAATAGGGATGTGCATCTCCATAACTGAGGCCGATGCGATACGCATCTCGATGCATAACCAACGATACGATACATGAAAGATACATTAAGTAGTTAGCGATGCGATTCGATACGATACACCCCTGTTACGATGCA